>JAQQSW010002859.1:0-14839 GCA_028646575.1 Pseudocheirus occidentalis
TGGGATCATTGTTCTGGGCTGGGGGGTAGGGGCAAAAAGGGGAGAAAATTTGTAACTCAAAACCTTGTAGAAATGAATGATATAACCAAGAAAATAAATTAAAATTTAAAAAAAAAAGGATGGCTTTTAGGAGATGGAGGAAAAGGTGTAAATCTGGAAAAGAATGGTTTAAAAACCAAAGGTATCCATGAAAAATACAATTTTTAAAGTCTTAAAAAAAATAATAGATGATATCACTAGGTAATTTCAAGTGCTTCTCAAACTCAAATGAAAGCCTCTTTGATATGATTTGGAAATCTGTGGAATACATATAGATAAAAAAAATATTTAAAAGAATGGACAGGAATTTCTCCTCAAACAGCTTGAGAAAACTTTTTGTTTCATAGACTTCTGCTTGCTGAAGTTTTTGTATGCCAAGTTAAATTAACTGAAAACTAAGTCTGCCAAAAAGCTTATTAATTGCATTCATATTGCCTTTGGAGGCTACTTTGTTTAACCTCAAGAATGCTAACTATGGGAGATGACTTAATAGCTGGTTAGCTCAGTTGGTCATAGCACCACACAAATGAAAATAAGTCACAGCTTTCATTCACAGTGTAAATCACTTAATTCTACAGTATGACAACAGATTCCACTTAACCCCTACCAGTTTGCCACTGGTTAGCTTGGCATAAAAACCATTAATAATACTGTGTTATTGTGATTATATTTCCATGGTACTCAAATTGTTTCTTCTGACTGCCTGTAACATTTTCTCCTTGACTGAGGAACTCTGGAATTTGGCTATAATATTCCTACAAGTTTTCTTTTGGGGACTTTTAAAGAGGTGATTGGTAGATTCTTTCAATTTCTATTTTACCCTCTGGTTCTAGAATATCATGGCAGTTTTCCTTGATAATTTCTTGAAAGATGATGTCTAGGCTCAATTTTGATCTTTGCTCTCAGGTGGTCCAATTATTTCCTTCAGTGAGTTTTTGGACCTCCTTTTCCATCTGGCTAATTCAGCTTTTTAAGGCATTCCTCTCCTCACTAGCTTTTTGGACCTCTTTTGTTATTTCAGTTAGTCTGGGTTTTTTTTAAGGCGTTATTTTCTTCAGTATTTCTGGGGTCTTCTTTAGCAAGCCACTCACTCATTTTCCATGATTTTCTTACATCACTAATTTTCTTCCCAATTTTTCCTCTACATCTCTTACCTGATTTTCAAAATCCTTTTTGAACTCCTCTGTGGCCTGTGACTAATTCATATTTTTCTTATAGGCTTTTGATGGAGGAGTTTTGACTTTGTTGTCTTCTTCTGGTTATATAATTTGTTCTTCTTTGTCACCAAAGAAAGATTCTACAGTCTAATTTTTTTCTCTCTGCTCATTTCCCAGCCAATTATTTTACTTTTGAGATCTTTGCCAAAGTAGGACTCTGCTTCCAGAATGGAGAGTGATCTGTCCTAAATTTCTGGGGTTTGTGGGAGCTGCTATCAGAGCTAGTTCTAGGTACCTGTGAATTTTCAGTTCTTCTAAGGCAGCAATTCTCAATCTGTGGGTTGCAATCCCTTTGGGGTTGAATGACCCTTTCACAGGGATCACAGGAGTCGCCTAAGACCATTGGAAAACACGTATTTCCGATGGTCTTAGGAACTTCCTCTATCTGTCTCCAGGCAGGTCCACCCATATGCAGACATGCCCACATACAACTATTAAAGGGCTGCCACATTAGGAAAGTTGAGAACCACTGTTCTAAGGTGATATGATCAAAGGAGAAGTGTTTATTCCTCCCACTCTCTGTTCTCTGGTCTGTGAGCGACCACAGAAACTCTTTTCTGCCTCAGAACCATGAAGGGGATTTCCTCTCTATAGTTGCCACAAACTCTGCAACACCAGTGCTCCTCCTCACCCCAGGACTACCACCCAAGACTGCAATACAGATCCAAACAGGGAAAAGTAAAAGCAGTTGCCTTCTGAACAGCCCCCACCATCTGTGTGCCTGGAGCTCTAGAAGCAGCCCCCACTGCTGCTGTTGCTGCTGCCACCATAGCCAGTGCCTCTGCCAGCTCTGCTACCCCAGGACTGAGGCTGGACTGCTCCCTTTTCTCACCTAGGTCCAACAGACCTTTTATTTTGTCTTTGGTGTTTGTGGGTTGAGAAGTCTGGAAAATCGCCATAGGTGCCAGTTATTCAATCCCCTGCGGCCTATTCCAGCCTGGTCTATGCCAGTGTGGCCAATGCAGGACTGCACTCCACTCCTAGCCCAATGCAATAGCCCCTTCCTGTCATCCTGCCAAGCTGTCTTCAGCTGGAGATGTGTTTCACTCTGTCATTTTGTGGGTTCTGTAGCTCTAAAATTTGTTTAGAGTAATTTTTTACAGGTATTTGGAGGGGATTGGGGGAAGAGCTCAGGCAAGTTCCTGCTTTTATTCTGCCATCTTTTTCTGCACTTTACTTTTGATGGAGTTAGACACTGCCTTCTTAGAGATGAATGAACTATCTTGCTGGTAATCCCTGTGGAGTTCTCATTTTTCATTTAGCAGCTTCTGAATTTCTCTATCATTTTCATCAAACCAATTCTGATGTTTTTGAGTGTTCTGGCCCAAATGAGCAAATGTAGTGCTGTACACCTCTCTGAAAGCTGCCCACTCCTTTTCTGATCCACTGCTGCTAATTCTGTACTGACTCAGCTTTCCCTCCAGGTCAGCAATAAACTGTTTGTCCACTAAGAAGCTCTCTAATCCAGGGGAGGGGAGTCTGTAGCCCTGAGACCACATGTGGCCCTCTAGGTCCTCAAGTGCAGCCCTTTGACTGAAACCAAACTTCACAGAATAAATCCACTTAACAAAAGGACTTGTTCTGTAAAATTTGGACTCAGTCAAAAGGCCTTGAGGCCACAGGTTCTCCATCCCTGTATCTAATAGGTTGATATTTAGTCTCCAGATAGTTGTCTTGCATTGGGGCCATCACTTTTGCTGAATATGCTTTTGTTGAAGCCTTCAAGAAGGAAGATGAAAAGGAAAATGGCATCAAGGTCAGTTACCACACTAACAGTGAACTAACCTGAAAAGACCATATAAGCCAAGCCTAAAGTGGAGGTAGGTTTTTTCTTCATAGATGATTGTGTACTCAATGTAGCCTCTGAGGATGAGATGCAATAGAAGTTGGAACGATTCTCAACTGATTTTTACTAATTTTGTCCTACCAGTAAACACTAAGAAAACAGTTCTCCATCAGCCAGCAATCCATGTTGGTTATAGTAAATGGAGAAATTCTGAATGCTATGGATAAGTTCACCTACCCTGACAGCATACTTTCCAGAGATGTCTACACAGATGATGAGGTTGACACACACATTGCCAGAGCTACCTCAGTGTTTAGGAGGTTCTGAAGGAAAGTGTGGGAGATAAGAATTATAAGACTGCCTATCAAACTGAAGGTCTACAGAGCCCTTGTGTTGATCATTGCTGTATGTCTGTAAAACCTAGACAGTACACCAGCACCATGCCAGAAAACCAAACTGCTTCCATTTGAATTGTGTTAGGAAGATTCTGACTATCACACCTGGCAATATAAGGCCCTAAAGTCCTTTCTTGAGCTGCACTATCAAGTATTCAAACTACTACAGAGAATTCAACTCCAATGGGCTGGCCATATAGCCCAAATACCAAATATACATTTACCTAAAAGACTATTTTACAAAAAACTCACACAAGTCAAGCACTGGCATAGGCCACCAGCATACCGGTGGGCGCTCATACTAAAGGAGGGCACTATGTTCTATAAGCAAAGCAGAAACGTAGCAGCACAAAGGAAATGTGAAATGTGCAAATTAGAGACATTTCCATCCCAAATGTTCAAACAGACTATCTGTGCCCAACCTGTGGTAGAGCCTTCCAAGCTCAAACTCATATTAAATTGATCAGCCACAGTCAAAAACACTGTTTCTTGGCCCCAAAATTGTGATATCGTTTAGTTTTCAAGTATGAAGGACAAACAAGAAGGCTATATGGTATGCCAATAGAGATGTTTGTGGCCTCTTTCTGAAAACTGTCAAGAATAATCATTACCTTAAAGATTCCAGCTTTGATGTTTAAAGTCATGGTTAAAACTTTTAAATTTTGTTATTTTCTGCCTGGGCCTGTTATTTCCTGGTTATTAGGGATTCCCAATATGGAAATGCCCTCCACCATTGCTGATCAACAACTCATCTGTAACTTCTAGACAGAGAGAGTTACCTGGGGTAGACAGTGATTGAGTGTTTATCCATAGTTACATAGTCTGTGCCAACGGTAAGGTTCAAACCCAGGTCTTACCATTCTCAAGGTTATTAAGCCATACTGCCTTACAGGATTTGTAAATTCGTTTCACTTTAGGATTTGATCTTTACAAAACCTTTCCGATCATTTTCTTCATGGCACACTTTGGCTATTCTTTCAGATCTTTCAGTGATAGCAGTTTCCTTTTTCCTGAATAATAATCTATATTCATATCAACACCTTAAACTACTTGTCTTTCAGCTTTTATTCATTAAGTCCCCTAAAGCCTTTTATTTTTTCATGACAGAGCTCTTAACAGAATCCTTTGCTTTGTAAATAGCTGGTCTTTATTACACCTTCCTCTAGGTAGATTTGCTCTATAATAACTAAGCCAAGAAGAACTAATCCATCAGTCAATAAGTTCTTATTAGAGTGAACTCCAAAAGACATCACAAAGACTGGAAATAAGTTTTGATTTATGTTTTTCTTATACCCTAAGTCTTTTAAACTTTCATATATATTTTATCTTATGTGATAGGATCAATGATTTCCTGACACTACTTCCTGCCCACACCCAACCTGACTGACCTCAGCTTCCCTGATGCAACTTTCTGTGAAAGCACAAAAGTTCTCTGCCTTCATAGGTTCCAGGAGAGGGATGGGGGCAGGGAGGGAGGTGGGGGAGGAAGCTGCTACATTCAGAGAAGAAGCTAAATGTCACTGTATCCTATTTCACATTCTTGCTGTTTTGAGACAAAGTAAATCTCCTTTGTTAAATGTTCAGTGATTTGGGAGTGTCTAATTTGGTTCTGTTATTGAACCTGAAATGAGACAGCCACTGGCTTTAGAGCTGTGCCTACAACAGTAATCCTAAGGATATAAGAAACAAATATTCTTGAAAAGAGAATGGAAGAGGATTACCAGCATCAAGTAATTAGAAGAAAAAAGAGCCAAGGAATTTCTCTTTCCCCATCGAGAGAGAGAGAGAGAGAGAGAGAGAGAGAGAGAGAGAGAGAAGCAGCAAGAACCCTCAAAAGACCAACCAGAAGCCCAAACCTCTACTTCTACAGTGAACAGGTCACATGTTCCTAATATATCCCTTTCTGTTATGCTTAATCCTCAGCTCAGCCCTCACAAACTTTAGGGACAAAACTTTAATGTCTTCATTCAAGCTATAATCTCTCAATTTCCTCATCTGCAAAATGGGGGAGAGGGTTAGAGAGGCTAGACTAAATGACCCCCAGATGCCTTCTGGCTCTGAAACCTTGGAATATGATCCAAAGACAATTAAGACATATCCTGACTTGAAGAAACTTACGCTCTATTGGGGAAAAAAACATGCATATATATGAAAGCATGTTGTTTTCCCACTTATCAAATACCAGGTCTGAGGTCATAAAGTCTAGGTTTAATAGCATTTGCCATGTGACCATGGGCAAATTACTTTACCCATCTGAACCTCAGTTTCATTCATAAAATGGGGAAACTCACTGTTCTCACCATGTATCTCATATGATTATTGCAAGGAATAAAATGTTTGTGAAAAATACTTCATAATAGTGAAATACTGTGCAAATGTAGGTTATTATTATAAGAAGACAAATATTATAATAAAAAAGAACAATAAACAAAGTCAGAATGCATGAATTCCAGTTCTAGTTGTCAATTATTAGCTATGTGAACCTGGGCACATAATTATACCTATATGAATTTGTTTCATTCTCTATAAAATGGGATAATAATATCTATTACACTTATTTCACAGGGTTACTATAAACTGTAAAGCACCATACAAATGCTAATTATAATTATTCAAATATATGATCACAACTATGATTTATAACTACTATTTTCTACAATAACAAATACAAAACGTAAGTAATATAGGCTTTTCCTTATGTCAAAAAGGGCACTTAACATAGTGTGGGTACATAAATACTGTGAATATTTTCAACTTTTCTAGCAACTTCAGTTTTACAATGATATACAGAATTTAAACATAATAGGAGTTCCTAGGCATTTGGGATCAGAAATTTAGACCTGGAAAGAAGCTTTGAGGCCATTTAGTCCAACCTCCTTTTAAAGATAAGGAAACTAAAGCCCAAAGGGATTAAATTAACACAGGAAAGAACCTACAAAGGGAAGATGTTGTTCTGACTCCCCATCCAATGCTTCCCTTTCTCCCATACTGTCTCTCAATTATTTACAAGTAGAATCCCTGGAGATTTACTATGGGAGAGAATCTGTTTCTCTTTATATTCCACCTCTAAATCAGAGCTCTACTCTTTGAGGAAAAGTGTTAACTGTCAAAGGCTCTCAAATATTCTACTTTTTCTTCTCTGAACTAAATAAACAGGAGGTCCAATATGTATATGCATGAATACAGTTATTACACATTTTCGCCTACATGGATAAACTCAAACTTGCATGCATTTAAAGAAATATGCATTAACACTGAACATCTTTGACTTTATAACTGGAGATTTTTGAAGGCTACATTCAGGGTTTCCATATTGTTATCAACCTAAGCTCCTTTCAGATCTTATTCAAAACTTCCCTATTCAAAAATCAGTCAGTCAATAAACATTTTTAAAGCACATTTTTAAAGTGCTAAGCATTGTGTTAAGTGTTGGGAATACAAAGAAAGTCAAGAGTCCCTCCCCAAGAGAATCTCATTCAAATGGAAGAGGGAGGATACCAACAACTATGTACCAAAAAATCCCCAAAAAACATATGGGATAGATAAGAAATCATCAACAAAGAAAGGCACTAGAATTAACAGGGCTTAAGAAAGGCTTCCTTTCTTAGAAGGTAGAATTTTAGCTGGGACTTGAAGGTATCCAGGAAAGCTAGGAGGGGTAAAAAGGGAAAGGAGAGCATTCCACGCATGAGGGATAACTGATGAAAATGCCTAGAGCTGGGAGATAATTTCTTAATGAACCAATTAAACTTTGCAATGTCCTCCATTCTTTAATCTCCCATCCCTACCATTTTGCAGAGTATACCTGTAATGGTAAGGGAATTTGAAGATTTTCCCTGCCCCTTCCTAAGCCTAAGGGAATATGAAGACCTTTCCTGCTTTAAAAATAAAATCTGCCCCCAACAGGCTGAATGTAATCACATGGAGCCTGCAGTAGGAGGAGTTTGCTGAAGGGTGGAGCAGAGCCCACAGGAAGCTGGGAATCAGAGTCAGACTAGACGGTTAGAAGGAGAGCATGCTTCCCAGGGAGGCAGACAGGTTTATGAGTAAATATTGGCCTTATGTTGGTTTGTGGGAAGGGTAAAGAATGCTGTGGCTCTCTGTGCTGTTGTGGTTTATTAACTTCTTTGCTACTATAATAGAACTGACTTACTGATTTAGGGGATTGGTTTTCTGGTGTCTGAATAATGTTTTCCTTCTGTCCTCTATCAGGAGAGTGTGTTATATTTTGAGACTGAGAAAAAGTGGGCGCTATGAATATTGCGTTGGGACTACATTTGGCAGCAAGGATGGGATCACAAGGTATTAGATGTCTATTTGGAGACAGAAGGGATTTAGAAGAAGAAATGGCTAGTTTAATGGGAGGATTTACCTTATTTCTCTCTAACAAGGGAGTGGTCTAAAGGTACAGGGCTCTGTGAAAACTAGGAACTGAGGTTACAGCAGAGAAAACCTAGAGATTTAGAAACATGTCTGCAAAGAATACCAATAAAACCTGGGAGAGAGCTAGAAACAGTGTATAGAAGGGGCTGGCTTTTACTAACAAGTTTTGTGTAATTTTATTATGTGTAAAGGCAGAGACAAGTATTATAAGACCTGGCTATGTTAGAGCATTCGCATTCGATCTCTCCTTTAGAAGAGCAAAGTAGAGGGTGTCTCAGGTAGTAGAAGATAGAGGTGTGAATTTGGCTCAGAAAAAGAAGCAGAAAAGTAACAGGGTACAAAGCTCAGACAGTTTTGATAGAGGCTGAGCACAGTTGCTATGACAGCGACTGCCAAGAGAGTATAAGTGATACATTGTTTCATGACCAAGCTTTTAGGAGGGTAGGAAATTCTCCCATACTGAGAAGAAAGCAGGAGAATCAGGGAGGCCAAACACAGTTCAGGGAGATAACTGAGAAAAAGATAATTGAGTGAAAACTCAGCAGGAGATTACTGATACATAAGCAGATTCACTCAAAGGACAGGAGAATCCTTAGTTTTGGATGGTGAGAATCTCAGATGAAGGAGCTGGAGGAGTATTAGTAGATAGTACGGACTGCTTGAAATTTGTAAGTATTTGCCAGAATCCTTTTGTCCAGCAAACTTTTAGAGATTTTCATATACCAAGAGGTAACAATACGACCAATTTGTTAAACTTTAGCTGCCAATGGATGCAATAAAATGTATTCCACTGTTTCTATGTGGCCTAGGGGAGATAAACCTTGGTACTCAACTAGAGACCGCATCAGAGGTGCTGGATAAGATTTCACCGCTAAATGACTTAGAAGAATGGGAAAAAGATAAATATCCTTAAAAGAGAAAAGTAAATAGCCAATGGATTCAAGGTCAGAATAGATAGACAAGAAAAGAACTGTTTACTTCTCTATTGAGAGCAAGGGTTGACTTTGGAAAAATTGATGGTATTCCAACTAATGAACTTATATAAAAAATATATAGAGATAAAGGGCTTAATGTCAGATGGAATAGAGAAGTGAAGGTTGCCCCTACAGATGCTCCTGAACTATTGTATCCAAGTTTGTCACACATTCAGGAAAAATAGGAAATTGGTCAAACCCCAGCTAAGATTAAAGAAATACACAGATGAGATTACAGACCTCATATCAATCTGACTATATACTGGAAAAATGGATCAAATACTGTAACCATGGCATTGATCAATACTGGAGCAGAGGCCTCCCTGATACATGGGAACCCTGACAAAGTGTTACCATCACAGGGCTAGGAGGGGCTGAAATATCATTCAGATGAGTCAAACTAACAATGAAAATTGGACAATTACCTAAGAAAGAATATACTGTGTTTACTGTACCCATTCCTGAATACATCATTGGAATAGATACACTGAGAGGTATGACCCTGAATTTACCCGAAAGAAGATACCAATATACAGTAAGAACAATAAGAATTAATAGTTTTAGTGGGAAACATAAAAATGAACCCAATCACTTTACCTGAACCTTCTGAAGTAATCACTTTAAAGCAGTTATCATGTGCCAGATGGGCAAAATAAAATTACCAATACTATTAAAAAATATGTTGAAGCAGGAGCATTAGTCCCTACAACCACATGATGGAATAATCCTGTCTGGCCAGTATGAAAATCATATGGGATGTGGACAATGACAATGAATAAAGACAACTCCCCTGTATGTTGCTCTACCAGATACCATCACCTTAGCAGAAAGGATTCAGAAATATGATGGGACTTGGTATGCAGTTACTGATTTATCAAATGCTTTCTTTACCATCCCATTAGACTCTAAACAATGGGAGGAGTTTGCTTTCACTTGGTAGGGCAGACAATGTACTTTCACCGACTTGTTACAAGGATATCTGCATAGCCCCATGATTTGTAGCTGAACATGTGGATGAATTAAAGTTAGCTGGTGTACAGCTTACCCACCATATTGATGACATTGATACACGAGGAAAATGTAAAAGAAGTGGAAAAGAGTGTGTTGCTTTTAATTGAGCATATGAAAAGCAAGGGGGTGGAAATTAACCCTGCAAAGAGTCAAGCACCAGATTAAAATATAAAATTTGGGGGAATACAATGGAATAAGGGACTATGAGAGATTCTTCTGCCTGACAGATGTCACTACCTGTCCATAACTGTTATGTGCCACCTCTGGACCTGGTATTGACCAAGCTCCAGATGCCAGCTAAAGAACTGACCTCTCAAATGGGACCTCTTGGGGCAGGGACAGCTCTATGTCCAATTTCAGCTGGAAGTAGCTATGGAGAAAAGATATTATTCTGTTATTCTACATCTATCATTCCATCAAAATTGCTCCCTCCAAAGTTAGTGAAATCTCAGTTGCCAGATCCAATGGACTTTTCTCAATTCTCATTCTCTTTGATCTCTCTATAGCTGTAGACAAGCTCTTTGATCAACTTGACACTGTTGGTCACCCTCTTCTCCTTAATATGCTCTTCTCTCAAGGCTTTCTGGACACCAATCTCTCCTAGTTCTCCTCCTATCTGACTCTTCCTTTGTTGTATCCTCATCCAGATTACTCCCCCTAACCATAGATTTCTCTCTAGGTTTATCCTAAGTCTTCTCCCTTTTGATGATCTTATTAGCTCTCATGGATTTGATTACCATCTCTTTGCTTATGACTCTCAAGTCTACCTAACCTGCCCTAACTACTTTGCTGACCTCCAATCTCAAATCTCCCACTGTCTTTTAAATATCTCAAGCCAGATGTCCAGTAGACATCTTAAATTAAATATGTCCAAATTAAAGCTCATTATCTTTTCCCCATAAGTCTTTCTCCCCTCCTGTTACCCCTTCCCTATTACGGAAGAGGGCAACACCACCCTCTCTCAGGCTTATAAACTAGGAGTCATCCTTTACTCTTTACTATCTCTCACTCTCCCCCCACACACACACTCCCCATCTTCAATCTATTACCAAGGTCTGACCATTTCACCTTTACAGCATCTCTTTAATACGTCTCCTTCTCTCCTCAGCCACCGCCCCATTCTAGTGAAGGCCCTCGTTAAACCCTCACATTGGACAACTGCAATAGATTTCTCCCCACTCCAATCCATCCTCTATTCAACCACCAAAGTGATTTTCCTAAAGTGCTGGTCTGATCATGTCATCCCTCCCACTCAATAAACTCCAATGGCTCCCTATCATCTCCAGGATCAAATATGAAATCCTTTAGTGTTCAAGGCCCTTCATAACCTAAGCCCCTCCTACCTTTCCAGTCTTCTTACTTCTTATTCCCTGCCATGCACTTTTCAATCCAGTGACAGTAGCCTCCTGGCTATTTCCCAAATAAGATATTCCATCTTTTGACTCTGGGTATTTTTCTGGTTATCTCCCATGCTTAAAAAACTCTCTATCTTCAACTCTACCTATTAACTTCCCTGACTTCTTTTTAAGTCTCTATTAAAAATCCCATCTTTTTTTTTTTGGAGGTGGGAAGGCAGAGCAATTGGGGTTTAGTGGCTTGGCCAAGGTCACACAACTAGTTAAGTGTCAAGTGTCTAAGGCCAGATTTGAACTCAGGTCCTCCTGACTCCAGGGCTGTTGCTCTATTCACTGTGCTACCTAGTTGCCCCAAAATTCCATGTTTTATAGAAGGACTTTCCCAACCTTTACCTTCCATGTTATTTGCTATATATAGCTTGCTTTGCATACATTTGTTTGCATGTTATCTCCCTCATAAGATTTGATCCCCTTGAGGATAGGACTGTCTTCAGCCTCTTTTAGTATCCCTAGTGCTCAGCACAGTACCTCTCATATACTAGGTACTTATTATTGATAGAGAGGGAGTATCTTGTTCAAGGAACAGCAAGGAGACCAGCAACACTGGATCAAAGGAATAGGCAGTATAAGGGGTAAGAGGACTGGAAAGGTAAGAGAACTATATTAAGTCCTTTTGGTTTTTATTTTTTTAAGTTCCATTGCTATTGCAGATATCAATGATGGGTGGTTTAAGAAACCAGTCATTTCCTAAAATTTCATAGCAAATAAACAGGTTTGGAATTTTCATTCATGTCCCCATTTTCCTTATTACTCTATTTTGGCTTACTTTGATAAATTCTAGAATTACAAACACACACACACACACACATCACTGGATCTGAGGATTCTTTTTATGATCTTCAGTTATTCTTCTTTGCTTGAAAAGTATTGTATTTGGTACAAATCAACAATAAGACCAAAATGGGATAAAAATTGCAGGTATTGAGGTCATGTGATTATATTCCCTTAGTAGTTGAATTTAGGCCAACAGGATCTTTTTGCAACACTAAAAGGACAAGAAATAGCTGAAGCTATATGTCAAGAATAAAGCCTGTGGAACAATGTATCAGAGACCCCACTGGCACTGAGGTGTCTATCTGAGATGTCACATGCAAACATATGTTTTTTAAAATTATGGGGAAATTCAGAAGCTGTTCAATGAAAAATGAGAACTCCACAGGGTTTAACAGCAGGATAGTGCATCCATCTCTAAGAAGGCAGTGTTTAACTCCATCAAAAATAAAGTGTAAGCAAAGCTTAGAGAAATGCAGGGTTCTTGGCTCAGTCAGCAGGCAGATGAGACTCAAATTTTACATTGAAAGCAACAATCCAAACCATTTTTATGCTGTCCTAAAGGGTATTTATGGGCCACAGGCCTCTGATACATCTCAACTGCTGAGCACTGATGGAACCACAATGATCAGTGATAAGGACATGATCCTGAAGAGGTGGGCTGAACATTTATATAGTGTTCTCAACAGGCCATCATCAGCCAATGCTGAAGCCACTGACTTTATACCTCAAGCGGAAATCAGTCCCTCTCTAGCCCAACTTCCACCAGAAGAAGAGGTACTGAATGCCATTAGATTCCTCTCCTGTGGCAAAGTGCCTGGTGCTGATTCCATCCCAGTAGACATCTACAAGGTAGGGGGTCCACTGCTCATACAGAAGATGATTGAATCTTCCAGGTTATATGGCAAGAGGTTATCACCCCAGAGTTCAAAGATGCCTCCATTGTCCATCTCTATAAAGGAAAAGGAAAGAGACTGTCCTATGACAATCACAGGTGGAGTCTCTCTCTCTTAGACACTGTTGGCAAGATTGCCACAGTCTACCTTAATAGGCTAATCCTTCACCTGAAAGATAGTCATCTACCTAAGAGCCAGTGTGGATTCAGAAAGGAATGGTTGACATGGTGTTTGCTGCCTGACAACTCAAGGAGAAATGCCTGGAGTAGAGCAGAGTTCTGTATACAACACTTGTTAACCAGACCAAGACCTTTGAAACTGTCAGTTGTGAGGTCTCGTGGGACATCATGGCAAAATTTGGCTGCCTAGAGAAGTTCATTAGTATTCTGCATTAGTTTCATGATGATATGTTCTAGATAATGGACAATGCTCACATGCTTCACCAGTCACTAATGGACTGAAGCAAGGCTACGTGCTTGCTCCCATACTTTTTAGCATGAAGTTTTCAACAATGCTGTTAGACACCTTCAACAAGGACCACACTGCCAGTAAACTAATTAACTTTAAAAGACTACAAACCAAGACTTAAGTAGAATGAGAGTTGATGCTAGACTTCTTCCTCACAGATAATTGTACACTAAGTGCAGCCTCTGAAGCTGAGATGCAACAAAGTATGGATCAGTTCTCTCCTGTTTTTATTAACTATGGTCTACTAACTAACCCCAAGAATACAGAGATTCTCCTCCAGTCAGAATCATAACTATCCATACGTGGAACCATCAGTTTCAGCAAATGGAGAAATTTTGAATACTGTGGATAAGTTTATTTACCTTGGCAGTATACTTCCCCTGGAGGTTCACACAGATGATAAAGTTATCATTGCTATAACTAGCTCAGTGTTTGGGAGACTCTAAAGGATAGTGTGGTAGAGAAGAGTATTATACTGACTACCAAACTGAAGATCCACAGAGCTGTTATGCTCATATTCATTGCTGTTTGTTTTTAAAACCTGGACAGTCTACTAGCACCATGCCAGGAATTTGAATTGCATCTATTTTAATTGTCTTAAGAAGATTCTGAAGACCATCTGGCAAAATAAGGCACCATACACTGCCAAGCATTCAAACTCTACTGCAGAAAGCACAACTCTGAAAGGTTAGTCACATATGTCAAATATACATGTGCCTAAAAGACTATTTTATGGGGAACTCAAACAAGGAAGGTACTCACATGCTGGTTGGAAGTGATACAAGGATACTCTCAAGGTCTCTCTAACAGAATTCTGGAATCAACTGCATGACATGGGAGACTCTGGCAAAGAACTGTCCCAGCACTGCATGCCCAACTCAGAGAAGGCTCTGTCTTCTATGAGTGAAGCAGAATTGCACCAGCTCAAAAGATATATGACATGTACAAATTTAGAGACATTTCCATGTCAAATTTTCATTTGTACCCAACCTGTGGCAGGCCCTCATATTGCTCTGTCTGATCAGCCACAGGTGAACACACTGTGCCTTGACTCCAACATAGTGATGTCATTTTGGTCATCGTTGAGAATGAAGGACAACAACCAACCATATGTAAATATAGGAAGGCAATTTGGGACACATGAATTTTGGAAGGAAAGGAAGGAGGCAGTGAGGGAAGGAAATCTAACCTATAATTTTTCAAAAACCCAGGGGACCTACTATATACGTTTGTCATATGGCCCAAATGAGATAATGTATATAAAATATTTTGCATACTATCAAGTACAGTATCAATGCCAGTTATCATAATAACGATGACTTCTCTTTTAGGTAAGTGAAGTAATTTTTTTAGGTAAATAAATCTATGTAATTTAGGTGAATCCCTAAAAGCTATGAGGAAATCAAACTTTTGGAAACAGAGACAATTTTAAATGTAATAGTTAACCTCTATATAAAATGTTTACATGTAATACACAGAAAAAT
>JAQQSW010002860.1:0-14839 GCA_028646575.1 Pseudocheirus occidentalis
GGTTTTGGGACTCAGTGTTATGGTTTCTGAATAAAGACCTTGGTTCTGCCTTCCATGTGGAGAGTTTGCTACATTTTGTGATCCAAAACTATACCAGCATATTCATAACCATCATGGGTGTTGTGAATATCTCATTATTGATAGTCAATTAACTATCAAATGCCCTAACCAACTCTCCACACAACTATAAGTTGTAAGAAAAAATATGTGTGTGTATACATACATAGACATACATATATAATACGACACATCTTTATATACATAGGCATCTGGGTAGTGCAGTGAATAGAGTACTAGACCTGGAGTTAGGAAGATTCATCTTCCTGAATTCAAATCAAGTCTCAGATTCTTCCTAGCTGTGTGACCCTGGGCAAGTCACTTGGCTCTGTTTGCCTGTTTCCTTGTTAGTAAAATGAGTTGGAGAAAGACATGGCAAACTACTCCAGTATCTCTGCCAAGAAAACCCCAAATGGGGTCGCTGAGAGTCAGACATGATTGAAAATGACTAAATGACAATAACTATTATAGTATATAGTACAATCCTATTGTTTATATATTCAAAAATATACACACCAGTAAGATGCATATGTATGCATACATGCATGTGTGTACATAAATACATGCATATATACATACATACATACATATCAGGGGTGATATAAAACATTTGAAGAGATTTCCTGCAGGAACCACATAATCCAGGAATGAGTCTGGTTCACATGAGCACAAAGCTTTTTATAGAAGGTTTCCCCTTGGGCCATGGGATACAAA
This sequence comes from Pseudocheirus occidentalis, assembly GCA_028646575.1. Lineage (NCBI taxonomy): Eukaryota > Metazoa > Chordata > Mammalia > Diprotodontia > Pseudocheiridae > Pseudocheirus > Pseudocheirus occidentalis. Next base: position 772 of record JAQQSW010002860.1, read on the forward strand.
ACTCCTAAGTAAGTTTTGTGGTGGGATTGCAATGTGCATTGTCAGATGGGATATCCACATTGAAGAAATTTCTGATCTCTTGAGGTATTGAAGAAGTATATTTATTCTCCAAACCTCAGGGCATCCCTTGTATAATACTAAACAGTACATGCTCAAGTGAATACAGAAAATCCTAAGAGGAGGAAAGAAGAATTGACATCAGTCTATCCCTATTATCTTGGAATTTGATACTTCCTGGTCTGGAGGGTGAAACAAGGTAAAAAAAAGCTTTTCTGGGGAATCTTTGAAGGGAGTAATAACTGCTAACAGCAAAGCTGTGCCTCTACAAAAGATTCCCAGGAGGTGTCCAAAAGTAGGCAGGGATTTTCTAATGAAGGTGGGGTATTAGTCATCTATTCAGAACATCATTAATCTAACTCTCCAAAGTTCAATCTTATTTTATACACACACACACACACACACACACACATATATATAAATATATATGTAAATGAATATTACATGTGTATACAGGTATGTATGCAGATGCATATGTTTACACAGGTATACAAGTTGTTCCAAAATTCTTAGTACAGTATTCTTTGAATAAATTAAAGCTTTAATAGCTTAAAATTGCCCTCAGTGCTTTTGTATGCATATATATGCATATGTATATGTATATGTGTGTGTACATATATACACATATAGTGAGTCTTTAAACCAGCTGATTTTCAGTCATGAAAATAATATCTGGCATTTCTATATTAATTTAAAGTTTACAAAGAAGTTTATAAATGTTATCTTTTTTTCTCCTTGCAACAACCCTAAGTTTGTTTTGTTGTTGTTTTTTCAGTGGTATTTGTCTTTTTGTGATCCCTTTTTGCAGTTTTCTTTGCAAACATATAGTAGTGGTTCTCCACTTCCTACACTAACTCATTTTACAGATGAGGAAACAGAGGTTAGATCAGTGGTTCTCAACCTGTGGGTTGCAACCCCTTTGGAGGTCGAACGACCCTTTCACAAAGGTCACAGGGGTTGCCTAAGACCATCAGAAAACACATATTTCTGATGGTCTTAGGAACTGAGACATCACTCTTCTATCTGTCTCCAAGGTGGGTCCACCCACATGCAGATACAGCCACATACAAGTATTAAAGCACTGCAGCATTAGGAAGGTTGAGAACCACTGGGTTCGAAAAAGTTTAGTGACTTGTGTAGGACCATACAGCTAGTAAAATTCTGAGGCAGGTCTCCCTTACTCTGTACCCAACATTCTATCCATTATTCCCAACTGCCTCTTTGTATCTATATCTGTATCTGCATCACGCTGTATCTCTATCTCCAGTTTTATCTCTATTATCTCTGACTAACTAGAACAGAGACCTCCTCTCAGAAGAAAGTGTTATGGTTATAACCCTTGGTTATAAACTCCTTTGACACCAAATGATTTCTACTAGCTCCAATGTTGATCCTTTCTAGCCTATTTATGACTGATGTATTCAAAGAAGTTTGGGGTTTGCTTACTTTGTTTCTCTCTGGATAAAACTAAGCTGATTCTACTCCCCTTTGATCCTCTTAGAATTGGTCTATGATCCCAGACAGGATTGGTTTCCTGGATTGTGGTTATACTTGTTTAACTTAATTTTTCATGGAATCAGAAAAAGAAAAGACCTCAAGACTAGTGGAAACACATATGCCATTTTCTTTTTTTTTTCTTTCTGGTGAGTGAATGTCAACACTACTGGTTTACACACTATCTTATGATGAATATGTCTCTGCTCCTAGAAATCCACAAATATAGTAGTGCAATTATTTGTAAATTATGACTGAGAAATATTTGCGTGTATTTGTGTCTAGACATATGTGTCTGTGTAAGCATGTGAATGTGTGTTATGTGCATGGGCCAGTGCTGGCATCAGGAGAGAATATTTAGGATTTTCGTTAATTATCCTGCTTGCAATTCAGTTTTTTTAGGGTAACTGCTTACACAATTAAGAGGTTCGTCTGTGCTGAAGAGGTTGGCTGTTCCTGCTGTGAAAAATGACTCACATGATTAAAATAAGATTTCACTTATTAATTGTCATTCTCATTCTGTAGCTTGATTATATTTCAATCAAGCAAGTCTTACATTTCATAGCAGTTTCAAGCAGTAGTTTCATATAGCAACACTGCTGAGCAAGACGTTAGAGTATCGTTAAACAAGTCAACAAGATTTTTGGGAAGAGAACTGCTAATGTAAACATAGTTCATGATAAACATTTTTTTAAATTGCTAATTATTTCCCCTCATGTATTTTAATGAACATAGACCATCATGGCAGATCTTGTACTGATAGGTAGAAGTTGTAGGAAGTTAAATCTGTGAGAATATTTACTTCTTCCTGGGTTGCAAGAGTGGTAGGTGAGAACATCTTATAGCTATTTTTTTTAAGAGAAAGGGCAAACTAGCTTAGCTTAAAGGCCCTTTCAAGCTGACAAATTCTATGATTTCCTAGAGGGTTCTTGTCTGGAAAGAATTTCACAGGACCCAAGCTATCTTTTGGCAAAGTTACAAAGTTTATTGTTATGATGACTTAGCAGCAGGCAGGAGAAATAGGGGGACCTGCAAAGTGTAGGGATCTAAGGTAGAGTTATAAAGTTTTATGCTCTGCAGCAGGGAAAAGGTTAAGGGAACCTGCAAAGAGCAGGGGCTAGAGGTGCAGTTTTTATAACCATAAAACTGTCAGTCAAAAGTTAATTATGCTAACTAGTTGGGCAAAGGTGGAGTTAGGGAGGAGTTTAGGAGTGGTCAGTGCTTAAAGGGACATGCACTTTTTATATCAACAGCACAGGCAAATTGCCCATAATTCACTGGGATACCCCCCTGGGGGGAGGGCTATCTGGAAGTGTAGTTTTTGGCTTGAAATGTCATTAGGTTACTTTTTGGTCGAGGATGAAGGGGATATGGCCCATATGGCTGTTGGGAGAATAGGCTTGATTTTTTCAGGAGGTGCCAAGTCTGGGAGCTAAACTGATTAGGGATTCAGGAGGTGCCATATTGGGAGGGAGTTATCTCTCTGATAATGTTGTTCAAGGCTTTTGGGTGCACCTGGCCACTTAGAACAAAGGGGCTATGCATTTCGCTAAGGGTTTGTTTATAGAACGCTTTTGAAGGATTCATAGGTACTATTATCTCAGCAGACTGCTAGCTCAAGGAAAAGAATTTTAAGCTGGGGGGAGAGGTAGAGTTAATGCCTTTATGGCTAAGGGAAAGTGTGACTTTTACAACTTAATTGAACAGGCTTGTTGCAAACTGATGTTACATACATAGGTACCCTAACACAAGTGAGATTTTGCAAAGTGAGATAAAAGCACCCCAGACCACATCATACACATATATAAACATATACATGTGTGTACACACACACACACACACACACACAATCCCTTGGTCAAACAGTGGTACATTGTTCATGAGAGAGTGAACTGAATGGGGGAATCACTGCAATTCATGCAAAGATGCCAGGATTTCCAACACTGTGGATGTTCTACAATCATTTGCCTTGAGGAACTATCCATGTCTCTCAGTAATAGCTGCTCTTTAAGGGTAGATGCAAGTTGCTGACCAGATGACCAGTCACCTAAACTTCAGCATCTTCCCTGAGTTTCTATCCCACTCTGCTTTCCTTAAGCCTTCTATTCAACTTCACATTCCCCAATCTTCATAGCTGAGGATCTCATCTTTTCTATGGAAAAAGAAAACTTTTAATAATTTAGGGATAATAATAACAAAAGCAAAAATAGGTAGCATTTGCATAGTACCTTAAGGTTTGTAAATCATTTTATACATATTATCTCCTTTGATCTTCACAATAATCCTGTGAGAGAGGTGCTATTATCAGTGCATTTTGCAGATGAGGAAAGTGAGGCTGACTGTAGATACTTGTCTTTGTATGAATTAATCATATAGCTAGTAAGTGAGGCAGTATTTAGAATTTAGCTCTTTCTGACTCCAACACCAGCACTCTATGCGCTGCTGTACCAAGCTGCCTTTTGTCCTCTTCTCCCCTTCTCTTTACCTTACATTCTCTTGGCATTATCAACTACTTTCTTTCATTCAGTCTCTGATGAAGACATGAGCCTTCATCTTTCCAAAGCCAACTCATCTACATGAACCCTACATCCATTTGGGAATATGAATATAAATGTAAACATATTAAACTTATTAAATTCTTCATGATTTTTCACCCATCTTTACCTTTTCATACCTCTTTTGAATCTTCTGTTTGAATATCATGAACAATGTCAACACAAGTCTTATGTCTGTATGTCAAACATTCTAGATTAGAATGTCATAATCCAAGCCATCTAGTGCTTTATAGTTGTAGCCTGCTAAATTTTGTATGATCCTAAGTGTAGTCTATGGTATTTGAATTATTTATTGCTGAATGCTTTCAGAATTTTCTCCTTGACCTTGGAGCTCTGGAATTTGGCTATAATATTCCTGGGAGTTTTCTTTTTAGGATCACTTTTAGGAAGGGTTCTTTCAATTTCTATTCCCCCCCCCCTCATTTTAAGTTATCCAGGCAGTTTTCCTTTATGATTTATGAATTGTGATGGCTAACCTCTTTTTTTAAAATCATGGCTGGCTTTCAGGTAGCACAATAAATCTTAAATTATCTCTCCTTTCTAGTTTTCAGGTCAGTCATTTTTCCTATGAGATACTTCATATTTTCTTGCTTTTTCATCCTTTGCAGTTTGTTTTATTGCTTCTTGATGTGTCATAGAATCATTAGCTTCTACTTGTCCAATTTTGATTCTTAAGGAATTATTTTCTTCAGCAAACTTGTGTACTTCTTTTCCATTTGGCCAAATCTGATTTTAAGTAGTTATATTCTTCAATACTTTAGTACTTTTTTTGTTTTTACCAAGCTGTTAATTTTCTTTTCACAATTTTCTTGCATTCCTCTTATTTCTTTTCCCAATTTTCCCTCTGCTGCTCTTCGTTGACTTTTAAAATATTTTTTCTCCTTATTTCTCTCTTTTTCTAAAGCTCTGCCAGGTATTCTTGTTGAACAAGTGTCCAATTTGCATTTCATTTGGGGCTTTGCTTGTAGATGCTCTCATACTGTCCTTTCTGAGTTTGTGTCTTATGCTTCCCTGTCACCATAGTAGTTTTTTTTTATGGTCAGGTTCTGTATTTTGTTGTTTTCTCTCTTTTTCAGTGTATTTATTGACTTCAGTATTTGTGTTAGAGTTGGGCTCTGCTTACTTCTGGGATGTGGATGGGGGGGTCACTGCCCAGTGCTTCAGGTTTGTTTTTTTTTTTTACCTTGTAGTTTTCATAGCTAATTCTAGGATCCTGTAAGTGTTTGGCACTTCTAAGGTTGTAGAATCTGGGCAGAGGTGTGGTCACTGATCTTCTGGTCTGCACTCTGGTCCTTACCCAGATAGGGTCACTGCTCTCTTGTGATCACAACTTTTTCTTCTTTGGATTTGAAACCAGAACCTAGGTAGGATTTATGCTCCCTTTCAACCACAAGTACACCTCTTTGCCCTGGAATTGTGACCCAGAACTCAGTCATAGGCAACAGAGTTTTAAAATGGCATCTGGTCCTGTGTCCAGTACTAACGGGTGGGGATCCCTAAGAATACCTTTCAGAGTAGGTGTTCAATCTTCTTATCTTTTGGTGGTGAGAAATCCTGGTCCTACTTCTGCTGCTTCTGCTGCTGCTACCTCTTATACTCACAACTGGTATGCCATCATAATGTGCTACTAACCAGCCACCATCCCAGTTCTACAGACCTTTCCTTGTATCTTCCTAAGTTGGTCTGGGCTGGAAAAATATCTTAGCTTGGCTATTTATGGCTATGCTGCTTTAAAATTCTATTTGACCCTTTATTTTAAAATTGTTTAGAGCAGAAAGTTGGGAAAATTTAGCTAGAATTCTAACTTTACTTCACCATCCTGGCTCCACCCTTTCTATCTGTTATTTAAAGCATTTCCCAATCTGGCCTCATTCTGTCTTTCCCTCCTTATTACAAAAACTTTGCTCTCCTTCATATATACTATGCTGTGGCTCAGTCCAACTCTTTTTGACCCCATGAACTGTTGTCTGGTGTTTTCTTGGCAAAGATACTGGAGTGGTTTGCCATTTCCTTATCCACTGTGTTTCCATTTTACAGATGAAGAGCTGAGTTACATAGAAGTTAAATGACTTGCCTGTGGTCACATTGCTGGCAAGAGTCTGAAGCCAAATTTGAACTCAAATCTTCCTGACTCCAGGGCCAGTGCTCTATCCAGTGTACTACTAGCTACCTTCATATAGGCTATAATCCAACCAAATCAGTTTTATTTTTGTTCCTCTCTCACAACATTTCACCTTTGATCTCTGTCCCTTTACACTGTTTGTCCTTCGTGTCTAGTATGCTCTTTCTTCACATCTTTATCTCTTATACTCTCTAAGTTCATCCAAGGAATAATTTGAGCAACATTTTCTACATGAAGTGTTTCTTGATTGTGCTGGATAGTGGTAGCTTCCCTTTCAAGTGATCATCCTCTCTACTTTGTATATATTGATATTTACATATTATTTTGTTCACTAGATTCCAGACTCTTCAATAGTAGTGTCTGTTTTACTTTTTTCTTCTTATACCCATCTTTTTGTACAGGGTCTTGCATATCACAAGTAATTGATAAATGCTAATTCATTCTTGAGTGATCAATTGAATCTAAAAATATAAAAGTAAGATAATCCCTGTCCTCAAGTTGCTTTAATTCTACTAGAATGATACAGCATAAAATAAGAAAACAACATATAATACATATGAAATTATTGGAAGCCTAATGTAGTTGATGTAGAGCTGTCCTCAGAGTCAGGAAGACCTGGTTTTCAGTCTGACCTATACTATCAGTATAACCCTAGGCAGGTCATTTATTCTCTCTGTGTCCATGGCAACTTTCTTTTTAAAAAATAATTTATTTATTTTTAGTTTTCAACACTTATTTCCACAAAATTTTGAGTTTCAAATTTTCTCGCCTTCTCTCCCCTCCCTATCCCAAGATGGCATGCATTCTGATTACCCCTTCCTCCAATTTGTCCTCCCATCTATCACCCCTTCTCCCATCCCCTTGCACCTCACTTTCTTGTAGGACAAGATAGATTTCTATACCCCATTGCTTGTATATTGTATTTCCCAGTTACGTGTAAAAATGATGTTTAACATTTGTTTTTTAAACTTTGAGTTCCAAATTCTCCCTTATTTCCTCTCCATCCACTCTCATCGAGAAAGTAAGCAATTCAATAGCAGTTATACATGTGTAGCTATGTGAAACACTACCATAGTAGTCATGCTGTGAAAGACTAACTATATTTTCCTCCAAACTATCCTACACCCCATTTATTCTGTTTTCTCCTTTGACCCTGTCCCTTTTGAAAAGTGCTTGCTTCTGACTACCCTCTCTCCTCATCTCCTTCTATCATTCTTCTATCATCCCACTCCCCCTAATTTCCTGAAAGGTAAGATAACCAATTGAGTGTGTGTTTTATTCCCTTCTTGAGCTAAATCCAGTGAGAGTAAGGTTCACTCATTCCCTCTCACCTCCCTGTGATTCCCTTGCATTATAAAAGCTTTTTCTTCCCTCTTTGATGAAATAATTTACCCCATTCTATCTCCCTTTTTCCTTCTCCCAATGTATTCCTCTCTTACCCTCTCACCCCTTATTTTTTTAGATATCCCTTCATATTTAACTCACCCTGTGCCTTTTATGTGTGTGTGTGTATGTGCGCGCATGCATGTAGGTACAATATATATGATTTCTCTTTCCTGTTTACCTTTACATGATACCTGTATTTGAAAGTAAAATTTTTTATTAAGCTCTGGTCTTTTTAGCAAGAATGCTTTAAAGTATTATATTTCATTGAATATCCATTTTCCCCTGAAGTATTATACTCAGTTTTGCTAGGTAGATGATTCTTGGTTTTAATCCTAGCTCCTTTTGATCTCCAGAATATCAAATTCCAAGCCCTTTGATCCCTTAATGTAGAAGCTGTTAGATCTTGTGTTATGCTGACTATATTACCACAATATTTGAATTGTTACTTTGTGGCTGCTTGTACTACTATTTTCTCCTTGACCCAGGAACTCTGGAATTTGGCTACAATATTCCTAGGAGTTTTTCTTTTTGGATCTCTTTCAAGGGGTGATTGATGGATTCTTTCAATTTCTCTTTTCCCCTCTAGTTTTAGATTATCAGAGCAGTTTTTCTTTATAATTTCTTGAAAGATGATATCTAGTCTCTTTTTTTCAACCATAGCTTTCAGTTAGTCCAATAATTTTAAAATTGTCTCTCGTGGATCTATTTTCCAGGTCAGTGGTTTTTCCAATGAAATATTTCATGTTATCTTTATTTTTCATTCTTTTGACTCTGTTTTATAATTTCTTGATTTATCATAAAGTTATTCACTTCCATTTGCTCCATTCTAATTTTTAAGAAACTATTTTCTTCATTGAGCTTTTGGATCTCCTTTTCCATCTAGGCAATATTTCTTTGTAAGTCATTCTTCTCCTCATTGGCTTTTTGGGCTTCTTTTTCCATAGTTGATTTTTAAGGTGTTATTTCCTTCACTATTTTTTGGGGTCTCTTTTAGCCAGCTGTTGACTCATTTTTCATAATTTTCTTACATCACTCTCATTTTTCTTCTGAAATTTTCTTCTATTGCTCTTGATCTTCAAAATCCTTTTTGAGGTCATTCATGGCCTGTGACCAATTCTTATTTTTCTTGGAGGCTTTTGATATAGGAGCTTTGACTTTGTTGTCTTCTTTTGGTTGTATGTTTTGATCCTCTTTATCACTGAAGTAAGATTCTATAGTCTGATTTTTTTTCTCACCATTTGCTCATTTTTGAGACAAATACTTTCTAACTCTTTGTCAAGGTAGAATTCTGCTTCCAGTGAGAGTGGCGGTAGGGGTGGCTGCACTGTCCACAGCTTCAGGGATTTTATGCAGCTGTTTTCAAGGATACTTCTAAGGACCTGTAAGTTTTCAGCTTTTCCAACTTGGTATGATCAAAGGAGAGGAGTTTACTCCTTTCCTGGCCTGTGCTCTGGTCTGTGAGGGACCAAAAGCATCCGTTTCTGCCTTGGAACCATAAGGAAGACTCCCTCTTCATTGCAGCCACAAGCTCAGCCACACCAGTGTTCATCCTCACCCCAGGACCACCACCCAGGACTGTGACTGATCCAATCAGGGCGAAGTAAGAGAATTGTGCCTCACTGCCAGTAAAGAGATCCCTGAAATCACCTTCTGATCAGCTGCTCAATCCCCACACTATCTGTGGGCCCAGAGCTCCAGAAGCAGCAGCTACTGCTGCTTTCTGTCAACCTTCCAGGCTGTCTTGGGCTGTAGATTTGTTTTACTTCATCATTTTTGGGTTCTGTAATTCTAGAATTTGTTTAGAGTCATTTGTACAGGTATTTGGAGGGTTTTGGGGGAGAGTTCAAACAAGTGCCTACTTTTACTCCACCCTCTTGTCTCAGCTTCCCCATCCCCACAAAGGCAACTTTCTAAGAGTAGAAGTTGCAGAGCATGTTACAAGCTTCATTGACAAAGTGAGTTCTGTATGACAAAGAAATCATAGGACCAGTATATATACACACATGTACACACACATATATTAATATAAACAGTAATTTGCCATTATCTTCTTTAGCTTATTCTACAAATGGGGAAACTGAGGCAAATAGGGTTACGTGATTTGCCCAAGGTGACACAGTTAGTAAGTATCTGAGGTCAAATTTGAACTCACATCTTCTAGACTCCAGGTCCAGTGTTCTCTCCACTGCACCACCTAGTTGCCCTATATACATGTGTGTGTGTATATATATACATGTGTCCATACATACACAATGCACACAAGAAATACAAATTTGTTTGGAGGAGAGTCCAACAACTGGGGCAATCAGTAAAGATATTTTGACTGGCAATTTTACTTGAACTGAACCCTGAAAGAAGCCAGAAGCTACAAGGAGGAAAGTAAGTGGTGAGATGGAATGCCAGGTATGGGGCATCTCTATCATTTTTACACCTATTTAATAGATGAGAAAGTAGGCTCAGAAAAGCTAAACAATTTGCCTGTGGCTGTACAATTAAAATTTTTCAGAGGCATTTGTTGAACTGAGTCTTTCTGACTTCACATCTTACACTATATTTACTATACCAATGCTGCCTCTCTTTTATAGGCTACTGGCTCATGGCAGAGGAGGGAGTCACCATGTGTTTAGGATTCTTTTTCAGCCATTTGGTTCCTGCTGCTTCCTTTCCCTCCAGCTGTGCATGCACACTTAGGCTTTCCTCCTGACTTAGCATTTGACAACCAACTGCTATGCATCTTGCATGAGAGGAAGGGCTTTCCCTGTGCTCATGGAGGCTTGTTTTGACAGCTGACTCTCTTGTGTGTTATAGCATAAGGTTCACAATTTTCTTCCGTCAAACCATTCACAGCTGCAGCATCAACATGAACTTTCTAACTGAGTGTTAGAAGAGGGTGCCTTTTGGCATAGTGAGCTTCTTATTATTTAAGATATTCAGGCAGATGATGGATGACCATCCATTAGGGATGTTGTAGAAAGAATTCCTGTAATAGTTGGAGAGTAGGATTAGATTATTGATAAGACCCATTCACACTCTAAGAATCTATGATTCTAGGATGTTTGACTTCTGGATTATTGGCCGAGTATTACCTGGTTAGACTGTTTCCAGTCTTGCTAATGTGACCGACCAGGATATAGAAAAATATGAATTCTGGGTTTAGGCAGGCAAGACTACAGTCAGGGTTAGGCCAGAGAACAATTCAGTTCTACAGTTGGGCTGACATTTTAACTATTTCATCTGAGTAAAGGCTTGAAAATCTGAGTGGTTCATTTCTCTATGTGAAGGTTAGGGAACAGATTGAGGATTGAGAAAGATGACAGATTTGCTTTTATTTTGTTAAGAGTTTTAAAATGGGAGAGGGGAGGAAGAACTACCTCTATCAAGGTAGGTGGAAGAGAGAGCTTGATACTTGGAGCTGACATGGGGTGATGACACTCCAGGAGAGCAGAATCTGGTTCTTTAGAGCCTGGGAGTTCCCTGGCAAAAGATTACATCTGGGCTAGATTCTAAGGGGGGTGGAAGCTATAGCCATTAAATAGAACCACATGCAAAGCCCAGCCGAGATGCTGTGTCCAGTGAAGAGTAGTATTATAACATGAGACAACATCAAGCACCCTGGAATGAGTACTACAGGTATGAATCACAGATAATGATGAGGGAATCAGAATACTCCTTGCTTCCCCATTGCTACTTCCTGACTTGTCCTGTCATTTCTCTCATCTTTCTGAGTTCTGACTCTGGGTCTTTTTTCTTCTTCTTGACATAATATCATCTTAGTTTATAGTTAGTACCAAAAATACCATCTGTCTATGAACAAATTACATTTGTTCTATACTCATAGAATAGTTTGGGTATCCCTATTTCTCCAATTATTCAGCTAAATGTTCTCCATTTTTTTCAATTCTTCATGTGCAAATCACTTAGTCTCTTTTCCATTAAGTGGAAACCCCAGTATTCTATATTTTGTCACATTCAAATGATCAACTCCTGTTTTTGAACTATGTCAGACAACCTCTGTAATCTCCTCTCTTAGAGCTCAGAGCAGACCATGCTGACAAGTGAACTATCAAGGCAGATTTAAGTCAGTAGATGCTTTTCTCAGAAGAAGATTTTGGACAAGTGAACTGTCTAGGGTTACTGGATCCTACCTGTCCTAGATTCCCAGCTCTTCCTTAGCTGGCCCTTGGCATGGTCATTACTACTCACTCTTCTTTAATTTGAGCATACTCTCTACCTCACACTTTCATTTCTACTTTGGTAACTCTACTGTAGGTCCCAAGACTCATTTTTTTCTTTTGTATAGGACAGAGCTCATCTGGCTGGCAATAATTCAGTCATTTCTAGAATTGAGGTAGATGCAGAAATTGAACCTCACAGAGGGAAAGGGATTTGTCCATTGTCCCACAGGTCCAACATAGATCAGGGATTCTCACACAGATCTTCTAAGTCCAATACCATTTCTAACATAGCATTCTGATCCCTTCTCCTACAGACTACACTGACATCTGTCAGCTGGCACAGCAGTTCAGCAGTCAACATTGTGGGAAAAAAGTGCTGGGTTTGGAGTCATAGATTATTGTTGTACAGTTGTTTCAGATTCTTTGAGACCCTATTTCAGGTTTTCTTATCAAAGATTCTGGAGTGGTTTGCCATTTCCTTCTCCAGGTCATTTTATTGATAAGGAAACTGAGGCAAATGGGATTTAATTGCTTGCCCAAAGTCATACATTTAGTAAGTTTCTGAGGTTGAATTTGATCTCAGAAAGATGACTTTCTTGACTTCAGGCCCAATGTTATAAACACTGTTCCACCAACCTGCACCTTGGAGTCATAGGACCCAGCTTAAATACTGGCTTAATGTATAACCTTCAACAAATCATATAAGCTTTCTGAGTCTCAGTTTCCTTATCTGTAACATGAGGAGGTTGGATCAGATGACATGCTCCTTTTTCCTACCAGGATCCCTTCTAGCTTAAAATCTATCATCTTATCATCAACCCTTTATGAACCCAAACTAGTTGACTAGAAGTCACACTCTTAACTCCCTTCCCACATCCTGACTCCCCAGATAACTCCTTTCTTTTCATGGTAAGTGTTATCTTCCTCTCTGACTTGACTGGTTTTGTTGCAATCACATTGTTCACAATACATATAGCACCTCTCAGCCTGTCGCCTATCCTCTTTTAGGCTAAGGTTTTAAATATTCTCCTTATCTCCCTGCTTCCTCCCATCTACTAGACTCTTTCCCTTACACTTTTCTGCTTTTCATCTTTTCAGTGATCATGGTTGTTTACTCTTTTATTCTGATGTAACCAATCCCACCAATGTAAACCCAATTTATTCTAAAAAGAGACTTAATGTGCCATAAAACTAACAGTGAGATTGCTCTCAGGTGCTCAATAAGCTGACACAGCACACAGGTAATATTTATATGGCAATATTGCTCCTAGAAATACCAGACCCTGCACTGCTTGCAAATCACAGGATAATTATCTGCTTTAGGTCCTTAATCACAGGAGCAAGTCCCTTTATAAATAAACAACTACAGTAAATATAAGCTTGGAGAATAATTAAAAGAGGGGACAATGCAAAGCTAACCGGTCATTATGGCACCCTCCTTCAGCCTCTGTTCAATGTTGGAAATCCTCGTACCTTAATCCCAGTGTAAGCTCTCAGAATTTACAGCAGAACCCTCCTTAGTAAGAACACATTCTCCAAAGGAAATCCTCTGAAAGAAGCAGAGGGTGACCTGGTCATAAGCTGATTGTGGCAGCTAATGTTTCAGGCAGCAACCAGGTGTGAGGATCATAGAGCCACCAAGTTTCAGAAAGGAATCTCAAAAACACTGAGACCAACACCCTTATTTTACAAATGAAGAAACTGAGACCCTCAAAAGTGAAGTTATTTCTCCAAGGTCATGTAACTCATCAGTGGCACACTTAGAATACAAACATGGAACATGGAAAAGAGAACTAAGTTTATATACAAGTGAAAGGGGTAATATCCTAAATGCTGTGATTGTCAGGGTGTTGGAAATCATACCACCTCACTTTTTTTTAAATTTTAATTTATTTTCTTGGTTACATCATTCATTTCCACAAAGTTTTGAGTTACAAATTTTCTCCCCTTTTTGCCCCTACCTCCCAGCCCAGAACATTGATCCCACTGTACGGCCCCTCCCATAATCTGTTCCCTTTTATGCCCTCCTCCAACACCCCTCTAGCTTTCTAGCAGGGCAGGGAGGGGCTCCCTGCCCCTGTCCCTGTACTTATTATTTCCCAGTTGCATTTGATTGTATATCTTTAAATACGAGATTCTTGCAATTCCTCCCCTGTCACCCCCTCCCACTGGGAGGAGCAGCAATTCAATACAGGCTGTACCTGTGTAATTACACAGGACACCTCCATGGTGGGCAAATTGTGAGAGGCTAATTGTATGTCCCTCCTTCCTATCCTGCA
>JAQQSW010002861.1:0-14839 GCA_028646575.1 Pseudocheirus occidentalis
TATATATATATATATATATATATATATATATATATTTAACATTTGATTATAGAAGTTTAAATTCTACATTCTTTCCCTTCCTCCCTCATCACCCACCACCACTGGAAAGACAAGCAATTCAATACAGGCTGTACATGTGTAGTTACACAGAACATCTCCACAATGGACATATTGTGAAAGACTGATGCATTAGCTTTCTTAACCGCTTTCTTGAATCACTGACTCTTAGATGTTGAACTTGCAGTCCACTAAAGCTTCAGATCTTTTTTCATAAGAGTTATATTCTTACCATATCTTTCTTACCTTGTACTTATGAAATAATTATTCAGTGTAAGAGTAATACTTTACCTTTTTCCCTGTTGTTCCAACGTTCTAGGCTTTCAAGCTCTTTCTCAACCTATCTCTGTTGCTCAGTGTATTAGCTGTCACTTCCAGCTTTGTGCCATTTCCAGATTGGATAAGTAAAGCATCTATGTCAAAAACGGTGATAAATATGTTTACTAACAGATAAACAAAATAACTCTCTGGTACACAAATGGACATCTTCCAACTTTACTACAAAGAATTAATGGCTATTCTTTAGTTCTGGCCCTTTGATCACTTTGAAGATTAAATTTTCTTATGTCTTTAGAAAATTAGCACATTTGTTCTTCTACCTTCTGGTACCTTTTTTTTTTCCTAAAAGATCTTCCAAAGCATTAATCACAATAGCTTAGCAATTATATCTATCAGTTCTTCATTATCCAAGAATACAGCTCATTTGGGTCAGGTAACAAACTCATCAAGAGTAACTAAATGTTAACTTATTATCTTCTTACTTAGATTGGGTAGCATGTTACTAAGGATTTTTGATATGCCTTTTTATAGTCCAAAACTCATTCTCTTGGGTAATGAAAACAAATAGAAAAAATGAATTGACTATGCTGTCTTCTCTACATCTTCAATTTTTCTTTCATTATTTTATCTATCCCAGGCAGTTTTAAAAGCTTCTCTCTCTTGAAATATAGTGAACACAATACTATTTTCTAAATATAGGAATGTAGTAAAAATACCTCTATTTCTTTTATCCTTAACTTTTCTCATCACTCTCAGCTCATTTGAATGTTAGCACTTTTTACATTTTCTTAAAGCACCATGCCATACTTTTGGATTCTTCCTATGCTGACTGCCCTTTCTTATGTCTTCTTTACATGTCTTTAAAAAAATCAAAAGTTGATTGATGAATTTTCCCTGTGTATCTAAATTGGTCAACTGTGATACCCCATCACCTTCTTGCTCCTCAAAATTGTTTCTCTTTGTGTCTTGGAGAGCCTCCTATCCTTTTTTGGACTATATTCCCATCTACAAATGTAGTCCATGGCAGCCTACCTATCCTTCTTCTACACACTTTGAAGTCTACCCTTCCAGCATTTAGAGTGTATGCCAACCACTCAGCTTTATTCTCCACATTTATCACAAGTGTGAAAATGGAGTGGTCACTTCCCTCCAAAGTTTGCACTTCAGTAACCTGTTCTTCCTTGCTGGTGAGAATTAGATCCATAATTCAGCTTTTCCTTATGGTTTACCCACTTTGTGAAGGATTAATTTAACATTACAGATATGAAATACAATATTAGCTTCTCATTTTTTGGCAAAGGGAAGTTTCTAGAAGATTTTTAGAAAATTGAAATCTCTCTTCTATCCCCATTGATACTGTTTCATGTCTCTGGGCCAGGATTATTATTTATTTGGTTCCTAAGTTCATCATGTATTTGCTTTTTCTGTCCAGATGGTCTGCAGGGTATTTTCAATACAGTATTATTTCCGTGTCTGCCTCCATTGTTTATTTTAATTTAATTTAATTTTTTATCTCAATGCTCTCCACCTTGCTTCTCCATTGGTTCTTAGGATTTCCTCTTAGTATTTTGACAATGATAATTGTCTCCTCTACCCCACCCCCCATTAAAAAAAATCTCTCTTGGTTTTTTAGCCTTTTCTTTCACCTCCGTCACCCAGTCGTAGGTGTAATTCTACTAGATCTCAACAATATTTACAATGTTCATTTGGTCACCATTTATTAGGATCTTCAATTAATCTTACCTGTTAGCCATTTTTTGCTTTATTTATAGACATCTGAAGTTAAGGATTTTAGCACTTTTTTCCCATTTTTTGTGCCCTGAACCTCTTGATACCTCAACTGTGATTCTTTTTTTCTATATTGTAGATAAATTATTAGGCCACTATGCTAGTGAATATACTTAGGTATTATTCTGCCTTTTCTTGCCTTTTCATTTTAAAGAAATTCCATGTATTCCTCTGTGTTATGGGACAATGCAAATTAGCCTGTAGCTGCCTGGAAAAAACACTGGAAATAAATTTAAGACTAGATCAGTGCTTGGAGGGACAGAGCTGTTTTTGTCACAGTCTCTAATGACATATAAGTACAATGATCATGTGGGAGGTGGCAGGGAAACCTTTTCCAATGCCAAAGATTCATATCCTTTACTATAACCCTACTATAAAATAATGAGTAATGGATCTTATTTTATACTTCAAATATCATATTTTTATCATAATAAATATATCTATTTTTATTGGCCTTAAGTATATTTCTACTTTTTTTGGACTGTTTCTCTCTTTTTTCTTCCTTCCTTCCTTCCTTCCTTCCTTCCTTCTTTTCTTCCTTCCTCCCTTTTTCCCTCCCTCCCTCTCTCCCTTCCTTCCTACTTTCCCTCACTCCTTCCTTTTTCTTTCTGATACACGTGTAACTTTGAACATAAATTCATAAATTCTTTTATTTATGTATTTATTTATTTTTAAATTATTTTTAAATTTTAATTTATTTTCTTGATTACATCATTCATTTCCAGTTTTGAGTTGCGTATTTTCTCCCCTTCTTTCCCCTACCCCCAAGCCCAAAACAGTGCTCCCACTGTAAAGCCCCTCCTACAATCTGTTCCCTTTTATGTCCTCCTCCAACGTCCCTCTAACTTTCTAGTAGGGCAGGGAGGGTCTCCCTACCCCCGTCCCTGCATGTCTTACTTTCCAGTTGCATTTGATTGTATAGCTTTAATTTCTAGATTCTTGCAATTCCTCCCTTGTCACCCACTCCCACTGGAAGGAACAGCACTTCAATACAGGCTGTACATGTGTAATTACGCAGGACATCTCCATGGTGGGCATATTGTGAGAGGCTGATTGTATGTCCCTCCTTCCTATCCTGCACCCCCCCCTTGTTTTGTTCTCTACCCTGTCCCTGTCCCTTTACTGAGGTGTGTGCTTCCTTCAACCCTCCCCCAAATTCATAAATTCAAAAGAAATTATAAGTTAACTTCCTTATGACAGAAAAAAAGAAAACAGAGTATGTTGTGTTGTGCTTTTCCAGGTAGTAGATACTGATACATTTTTTGTGTATATGGAGTGGTGGTTATTATTTACTATTTTAGCTAAATTCAGGGGCTGTGTGTGTGTGTGTGTGTGTCTGTGTGTGTGTGTGTTGGAAAGAATGGTAGTTTTGTAGTCTGAAGATCTTGTTTTGAATTCTGAATTGCTTTATACATTTTGACCTCAGGGAAATTTATTCAGTCTCCTTGGTCCTTAATTTCCTTATCTATAAAATGAAGGGATTGGACTTCATGACCTCTCAGATCACTTCCAGATATAAATATGTATCTTTTGAATATCTACTCTCTGTGGAATAGGTCAAACTATCTTCTGAGCAAGTAATGATGCCATATTTAATCTTACTATACGTAGGTTGGGGAGATAATGTAACCCCATCCTTTTTAAGCATAGGGTGGAATGTCACTATATTGGTAACATTGTATAATTTTGTGGACCATCCAAATTTAAAAGATGTGTTGAATATACATGCACATATTCATGTGAAGTGGTGATTCTCCTCACAATACACAGCCACATTCCACAAAATAGGGTGAAAGGCACCATCTTTCTCCTCACTGAAGAACATCTAGATGAATCAAAAGTGGGTATAGATGGTTGACTAGGTGAAAGATTTCCTTGTTCATCCAACAGGGTACTAAACTGTAGTCATTCTCAGGTCAGTGGGATAAAATTTGACTACCTCTGACTAATGAGAGTCACTTGAGTACTTGGCTTTGCTTCTCAACATTTTCAAATTCAGTTTCCATGGCGGCAGGTCCATATGCAATCTTGTATGGGTTGATATTTTGCTTTGTAGTTATTCTCATGGAATTTTGATTTGCATATTTTGTCTCTCCAAACAGATTATCCATTTCTGGGAGCTACATTTTAGGAAAGACCTTGATAAACTTCAGTGTATCCAAGAGGAGTATGAGTAGGATGTTGACAAGTACTTGAAGTTATATAAGATACCCAAAGTTAGAAGAAAATGGAGATGCTTAGAATGGAGAACCAACTTACCAAAAATGTGATATCTGTCAGCAAGTATGGGAAGATTTCATATATGGAAGAGAAATGAGCCTTATTTTGCTTGAAGGTAGAAAACAGAGCTAATAGTAATGGAAAGAAACTGCAGAGGGGTAGATTTCACCTTGTTAAAAGGGAGAATTTTCTTGCAATGAGAGTTCTCCAAAAGCCGAATATATAGCTCTAGGACTGTGGTTCTCAACCTTCACAATGCCACAACCCTTTAATAGTCATATGTGGGCATCTCTGCATGTGGGCGGACCTGCCTAGAGATGGATAGAGGAGGTTCCTACAACTACTGGAAATGTATGTTTTCCCGATGGTCTTAGGTGACCCCTGTGAAAGGGTCGTCCACAGATTGAGAACCACTGCTCTAGGCGGTAGTAAGGTATCATTTAAGAAAAGACCAAATGACCTCTTGCCAAGGATGTCAAAGAAATAAGTTTTTTCAACCATAGGTTGGATCAGATAGATCAGAGTCCATCAAATCTCTAATATTTGATGATCTTAAGAAATAAAAACAATCAGAGACTATTATTCATATTAATTATCATAGTGGTTGAAGTGTAAATTTGGTGTCAGGTATACCTAAATCAAAATTCTGTCTCAGATCTTTACTAGCTGTGGGTCCATGATAAATCCCTTAATTTCCCAACCTCAGTTTTTTTTTCTGCAAAACAGGGATAATAGCACGTGTCTCTCAGATTTGTTTTGGGGATGAAATTAGATAATATATGAAAATGCTTTGCAAACCTTAAAATACTATGTTAAGTATTAACTTTAATCATTATTTTTCACCATTTGACATTCAATAAGTGCTAGTTAAAGTTTTAAAATAATGATTACTGATTCCCATTTGCTTGGAATGAATAATTTGTTGTTAGAGATAGAAACTTCATTTCCTAGAGAGGTCCCTCACTGAATCAAGATGTAGTAAAAAATTTTTGCTCATATATAGGCCCTGATCTTCCCAGTGAATAATTTATTCCCTGACAGTAAATTGCCTACCTTTGGGTGGTGAGTTGTCTGTTTTTTAGGGCAGTAGGGTATCATTACTATAAACTAAGGTTACCTCAGCCTAATTCCCTGAGAAAGCCAATTCATCTTTTAAATGTGGGCAATTTACTCCCAGGAACTAGTTTACTCAATTGAAGCATCAGACATATAGTAAACATTTATGAGACACACAGCTAAGTGCTGGGGAAAACTTTGTTCACAAAGCCCATCTTCAAAAGTGTCTTTTTTGTTCTAATTCTAAATTCACCAGGGAGTCCAAAATGTCAATACTTAAAGGATCTTTCCTTTCCCAATACTTGAAAGGCTGTCAAGTGGAAGAGGGATTAGACTTATGCTGCTTGGCCTCAGAGCAGAGAACCAGGAACAATGATTGAAGTGACAAAGAAGCAAATTTAATCTTGGATATAAGGAAAATCTTTCTAAGAATTAGAGATCTCTAGAAGGAGAACTGGTTCCATTGGAAGACAGTGAACTTTTCCTCATTGAAGTAAAGGTTAGAAGATGACACAATGAGTATATTGTAGTGGGATTTCATTTTCAAGGACAGGTTGAACTGGATGGTTGCTGTGGTCCCTCTGACATAGAAATTTTGCGACTATCCATCTTCTACAATTCAAAACTTTTTGAGATAATCTTCTGTACTATCTTTTTACTTTCTTTGCTCTAGGTTCTGACCAAAAGATGTCTAATCTAGTCATTATATGTCCATAGGTCCAGCCTTTGTATCTCTCCTGAGCTCCACTTTGGCACCACCTACTCTTTATTGCCTGCTGGGTATCTCTACTTGTATGTCCTATAGATAACTTCACAATCCTTCAGATCATCATAATTGCTGCATGGTCTTCCTCATCACTTTTGCCTCTCTCATCTGCCTCTTATCCCAATAAGTCACCCAAACCTTGTCAGATCTAGCTTCACATATTTTTAATCCATTTAATTCTATCTACTCACATGGTTACTACCATGTTCAGGCCTTTAGTACCTTTCTCCTGAACTCAAAACAGCTTCCTAATGGATCTTCCATTATGAGATAGTCTTTCCTTAGGGTGCTCCCAGTCTCTCATCTCACCAATCCATCCTCTTACATTTGGCAAAACTATTTTCCTAAAATATCTGCTCAGCTCCCTGCTCAAAATTCTTGAGTGGCTCCCCATTGCCTCATGGAAAAAAAAATCATTATTTTGGCTCTTGAGTCCCTTCAGGTTATGACTTCAACCTACCTTTGCAACCTACCTTTGACTTATTTCACCTTATTTCATTTTACACATTCTCTTTTCCTAATCAAACTGATGTTTTGTGAATTTGGATTCCTGTCTTCTACCTCTTTGCTGTACAAGTGGTCTTCCCTTCCTTTCATGAATGAAATTCATTGACTCTGTCTTTCAATAAGAGAAAGAAAATGTGTCATAGTGGATACAGAATTGGACTGAAAAATGAGGAAGAGAAAAATATGAATTCTGCCTCAGATCCTTACTAACTGTGTGATCCTGATTAAGTCACTTAACCTACTGTAAGACAGACAACACAGCTAGGTGACAGCACAGGTTCACTCTTGCTCTGGTCAGATAGGGAAAATATTAAGACAGCTTCAAAGGGGTTAATAATCCTACTTTATTCTAGTCCAGTTTTCTCACAAGGGGATTGCTGATAATGAGAGGTCAAACTCCTACAGCACTTGTTAATCAACTTCTTACAGGGGCCAGAGAGAAGGGGGTAACAACTACCCCTACATCTTGATGTGGTCAATTGAGACAGGCACAGCTTGTATGTTCCCATAAATCCCCTCAAGACTCAATGGGGACCAGTTGAGGCAAACATAGATTTCCCCTGAGCCTTCATGGGAGTTGATCAAGGCACACACAAAATTCCAGCTTGTGCATTCAACCCTAAGAGTTCCCCATTCACTGACCAGCACCCACCTACTTTATAGGGCAATAGACAATGAAGGCATATTGCCCACAATAGCCTCAGAAGTTTACATCACTCCATCCCTGTATCTCACTGTGCAGTCACAGTGGATGTTTACAATTTAAGCACAAATGTTTATATTATTTATCATTATATAATGCTGCAGAAACATTGTAGAGATGTTTTGAACTATAATCATGAGAACTCATGTCTAATACCTGGGAACAAGAGATTGTTATGGCCATGGATCCTGAGAAACTGAACTCTAAGAAAAAAATTTAAAAATCCACTTTACACACACTAAAATCTACCTTACTTACACTAAAATCCACCATACTTACACCTTTCTTAGCTTCAGTTTTGTTATCTGTAAAATAGATAGAATAATAGCATTTACCTCACAGTTATCATGAGGGTAACATGAGAAAAAATATGCAGAAAAAGTTTTGCAAACTTTAAAGTGCCATGTAAATGTTTGCTCTTATGACTATCATTCTTAAAATCCTTCAAGGCTCAAATCCTATATATTTTTTAGAACATCTTCTATATTTATTGTCTCAGATTATAAAAATTTAAATCTGCATGCTCCCCTTGGGAAGTGAATATAAATTCTTTGGGGCAGGGATTGTTTTACTTTTTTTTTCCTTTTATACCCAGTGTTTTGGTCTATTTTTTTCTTTGTGTTTGCTACTGTTTTTCAGTTGTATCTGAATCTTTGTGACCCCATTTGGGGTTTTCTTAGCAGAGATTATGGGATGGTTTCCATTTCCTTCTCTAGCTCTGAGTTAAGTGCCTTGGTCGGAGTTACACAGCCAGTAAATATCTGAAGCCAGATTTGAACTCAGGAAGAGTCATCTCTCCAGGCCTGGCACTTGATCCATTATGCCACCTAGCTGCCACAAATCAGTGACTTAGTGGGTGTGTAATAAATGCTAGCTCAATTAATTAATAAATCTTTTTGTTTGTTCATGTGTACACTCTTTCTGTCAGTGTAGGTTGCTATCTCTTAATGATATGTTCTTTCAGAATTTCAGTAGTTGTACTCAGTCAGTCCTTCACCAACCAAGTGCCTAGCATTGTGCCTGTTGAATAGAAGGAAATTAAGAAATAATTTTTGGGAGCCAAGATGGTGGCGTAGAAGCAGCAAGGTTCCACAGCTCCCACAAAACCAATGATTCTAAACAAATTTTAGGGCTCCAAAACTCACAAAAATACATAAAAACACATCTCCCGCTGAAGGAAGCTTGGCAGGAAGGGTTCATCACAACAAGTTGAGAGCCAATCAAAAAAAGATCAAAAAAAGAACCTAGAAAGCATCCTTCTAGAAATTCCCAAGGAAAATTGCCTTGATATTTTAGAAACAGAGGGCAAAATAGAACTTGAAAGAATTCACCAATCACCTCTTGAAAAAGATCCCAAAAAGAAAACTCCTAGAATTTTATAGCCAGGTTCTGGGGTCCACAGATCAAGGAGAAAATATTACAAGCTGCTTAGAAGAAACAATTTGAATACTGTGGAAACACAGTTAGGACAACCCAGGATCTAGCAGATTCTACATTAAGGGATAGAAGGTCCTGAAATAGGATATTCCAGAGATCAAAGGAGCTAGGATTAAAACCAAGAATCACCTACCCAGCAAAACTGAGTATAATGTTCCAGGGGAAAATATGATCATTCAGTGAAGTGGAGGACTTTCAAACATTATTGCTGAAAAAACCAAAACTGAAAAGAAAATTTGACACTCAAATACAAGAAGCATGAGAAAGTAAACATGGAAAAGAAATCATAAGGAACTTGTCAAAGTTAATCTATTTACATGTCAACATGGAAAAAAACAATAATTGAAACTTATGAAACTTTTCTCAGTATGAGGATAGGTGAAGGGAATACAAATGTATATATACATATACATACATATATGTCTATATAGGAGGGTTTATATATGTATGCAAACACACATCTGAGTATGTGTATATATGAGTACATAGAGGGCACAGGATCAACTGAATAGGAAGGGACAATACTTTAAAAGGTGAAATTGTGAGGTGGGAGAGGATTAGAATGAGAGGAGACAGGGAGAGACAGAATGGCATTAATCATCTCATATAGAGGAAGCTAGGGATAATTGTTACAGTGGAGGGGAAGAACAGGAAGGCAAAAGGGAAAGGGTCAACCTTACTCTCGTTGAATTTGTCATAGGGAAGGAGTGACATAAACTCTAAACTGGGTATCTTGCCACACAGGAGAATAAGTGGGATGGTGATGAGAAGTGGAAGGAGGGAAGGGAGGGCAGGATCAGGGGGAGGTTTGCTGGAAGTACACACTTCTGTAAAGGGACAGGGTAGAGAATAGAATGGGGGAGGGGTTGGATAGGAAGGAGGGACATATAATCATTCTCTCACAATATGCCCATTGTGGAGATGTTCTGCATAATTACACATGTACAGCCTGTATTGAATTACTTGTCCTTCCAGTGGGGGTGGGTGACAAGGGAAGAAGGGAAAGAATCTAGAATTTAAAGTTTTATAATCAAATGTTAAAAATATATATATATATATATATATATATATGTGTGTGTGTGTGTGTGTGTGTGTGTGTGTGTGTATGTGTGTGTGTGTATAATTATTATCATTATTATTGTTATTAACTACATCCAACTGGGAATTAAGATATACAGGCACTGGGGTAAGAAGATCCATCCTGCCCTACCAGAAACTCAGAAGGGCGTGGGGGATGACATAGGAGAGAGCAGATTGGGGGAGGGGTTATATAGGGCTGTTTTGAGGTGTTGGGTAGGGGAAAGATGGGGACAAAATTTGTAACTCAAAATTTCATGGAAATGAAAGATGTAAACAAGAAAATAAATAATTTATTAAAAAAAGAAAATAAAGGCATAATTTAAGCAATAAAAAAATAATCATTTTTTAATAAACCTAGATATGAACCTCTCCAAACATGTGTAGGTTGATGCTTAAACAACTTATATACATTTTAACATTGGTTTTGTTCTTTAAGGCCTTTTAACTTTATATGACCTTTGGGAATTTGCATAGTCACTGGGAACGCAGAGTCATCTCTTCATCCCAGGTAGGCAGCAGAGTAGAATTTAAGAGACTTGAGAGTTAAAGACCTAAATATCCAGGTATCAACATAATAGCGTAAAATTGTGCCCACACATTATGCCAAGAGCCTAGACATTTTTTTCAAATATTTTTACAATTCTCTTACTGAGCACTGTTTAAATGTCATAAGATCAGGGCTCTATATTGCATTGATATAAAAGAAAAAAAGACTCAATGTCAGCCATAGCCTTCATCACAAAGAACATTAAGGTGATTGTAGCTCATTGTGTAATTTATTCCAGAGATAATTGAAGCTTCAATGTGTGATTGTTGTCTCAAAAACTATGAAATTCTAAGCTCAGCAGCTACTGGTGCCAATTAATGATTTCACAATTATTTATTAGGGCAAATTCAAGTTCACAGAAAGTTTTCAAAGCACAGAAACATGTTTGCTAAACTGTCATCTCAAAGGCAATAGAAACCAAGGCAAAAAGGAAATGTTTCAGCCGCCTTCATTAAGAGGTTTATTGAGTTGCTCATTTCAACAGCAGGATATAAACAGAGAAAACAGCCTTTAGAAAATAAATATTATAAGCTCATCTCCACAGACCTATAGGAGAGACCAGAAAACTAACAACCTTTGATATAGTTTACTAGACTATCCCACAGCTGGAAATGCACCAAAGAAAACCTTTCCAAGTACAGACATACTTTGCTGAGAAAGGGAAGGGGATTTTCGAAAAACCTATTAAAACACTCAGTGTGAAATAATAGAAAAAAATTAAAGGATGCATCATAAAATAATACAGCCTAAGAAATCAGCAGGTTATAACAGAAAAAAGGAAAAAATATCACTGCAGCCATGTTAATAAAATGAGAAATGAAATTAAACACCATAAATATGATTTTTAAAGCCCTTAAAAAAGAAATGGTTTAAAGGGAAGGGGTTTTTTTTGGATGCTTATTTCAATTAATTTTGCTTTAAAATGAAAAAAGTTGACATTCACGAAGATTTGTCTTTAACCATTTATTTCAAGAAATAGAATTCAAGGTTAGAAAACAGAGAATTAATCTAGCCCATAGCACTATTCCTAAAAAGGGAACTCAAAAAAGGTATCCAAAGAAGAAATTCTGAAATGGGAAATTGCATGACCTTCTTTTCATATAGTGTCTTACAATGCTTAGTCAATTGCTTCTGCCTAGATTTACTGAAAACAAGCAGCTTTGATTAACAACCCACACCTGGAAGTTTAAAAACCATGAGGACAACTCAACCAACATAGAGTTCTAAAGCTGTTTATTCTTGCACTATAGAATTTCCTATAGGCAAAGCAACTATTTTAACTAAAGCATTTCCTAGTCCAGCTAGCACATTCTATTGCTGAAATCTTTCTCTATGTAATACTTGGACAAAACTGCTGTGAAATTACAGAATTTCAGAGTTGGAAGGAGTCGCTGAGACCAATTGCTCCAATCTGAACTCCATCAGAAATTTCTCTAATATTTCTAACAAGTGGGCAATCAGCCTTCAGTCAAATACTTCTAGTGAGGGAGAATCTACGGCCTCCTGAGGAAAACTACTTTACTTTTATTCATGTCCAATTGTAGTTATATTTTCCTTTATCAGCTAATCACTGCAGCTACCTGATCCCCTAAACCATTGCATTGCTACAGTCATCATATCCTCAGCCAAACTGAGAATCATCCAAATATTTCTTACTCTGGAAGATCTTTCTCCTCTTGCAAACCTATTCTCTGCCTCTGATTAGTGAGTTTTACCCCAAGCCTGGATCTCAAGGAAGTTCCCAGGCCAGTCACACTCATTCCTCCAATCCTTTCCTAGTTGTGCTCCTGAATCTCCTGATTTCTTTACAATGTTCTCATGAGAACCTCTCCTCTTACTTTTTGGTTCCCTTTTGTGTGTTGTCTTCCCCCATTGGAATGTAAACTTCTTCAGATTAGGAACTATCTTATTTGTTGGTTTGTATTCCCAGTCCTTAGCACAGTGGTTGACATGCAGTAACTTCTTAACAATTATTTGTTGACTTGTGTAATATGAATGAAACCTATAACTTGCATACAAAGCAATCCATATATATATATCTGCCCATCCTGTAGGACACTGGTCCATGTCCCCCCATAAGTCTAAAAAGAGGATCTACCCAATATTGAGCTTTCTCTATTTTCTCCCAGAATCATGAAGATTCCAATAGAATTCATAGGCTATCCACCGTTTATCTCTCATTCTCCCCATGGGAAGAGGCCATTTTCTTCCATTCTTTCTTTTTTTCCTTTTTTTTTTAGAGGAGATGTGTCCCTGGATGTTATTTTTTATTCAGGTTCTTCTTCAAAGTTCATCATTTATTATGAATTGTTTCCTACTGACACCCAGCATAAGCTTCTCTATTAGCTCCATTATATTATTTTTTTTTCAATTTTCCCCCCTTTGGAGATTGTAGTGGTCCATGACTAGCAATCATGTAATAATACTGGTAGAATATTGATATTTAAAAATGGTCCATTGTTTCTGGGATCAGATATGGGGTCATTAAAAGAATTTTGTAATTTCCCAAAGGAAATCTAACCCACTCACTCTTTCTTTTTTCTTTTTAAATCTGGAACCAATTAGTAATCCGTTGCACACTCTTTCTAAGACACCTACAAACATACATACACAGAGTGTTAAACAAATTAAGTGGGATAAAGCAAAATAATTAAGACAATTAAAGTATATAATGACTCTTTTAACTTTTTGCATCTTTAAAAATTTTAACATGGAATTGATTCTTTTTTTGCTACAATCATGCATTTTGTAAAATAAGGAATTGAGTTCATAAGATTTTGACATACATTCTTTATTTTTTCATGAGGAAACCATGGTCTTTAAGAATTATAGTTTAAAAGAGTATATTTCCTTGGTGGAATGCATAAAGAAAAATATCATTAAAATTCAAAAGAGATCAATGAAATGTGTATATTGCATGAGATCAAGGACTCATATGACAGAGAACTAACTATATCTAAGGAAACTAGGTCAATCCAGTTTCATCTGATTGAGAACAGACACTGTTTTAGCCTAATAAGACATGTACGTACATATGCACACACTCATATATATGAGTATATATGTGTGTGTGTGTGTGTGTGTGTATACACACATATATACACATCACATTATATACTTTTTAAGGCTTTTAAAAATCTCTATGTTTTATAGTTAGATGGGTAGAAAGGGGGTAGAGACTAGAAGTCATATGGCTGTGTGGGGAGTAGGACTCTATCAATCAGTATATACATGTGTACACACATATGTAAATATCAATCTGTACATATATGCATATATTATACATGTCATAATCTGCACAAGAGAAATTCTTTATCCGTTTGTTTTTTACATTGTGAATGATCAGACTAAATGCATTAAAAATAAAAATTAACTTTATTTTCCCCATATCACTTTCATTTATGTAACCTTTTGATTCAGCTAGGTGGTGCATGAAGCGTATAGTGCTTGGGTAGGGAGTCAGAAGACTTGAGTTCAAGATTGGCATCAAACACATACAATGAATCATTTGGCCATTATCTGTCTCAGTTTCTTCATCTGTAAAATGGAAATAATAATACATCTACCTCCCAGGGTTTTAGTGATGATAAAAAGAGATGCTGTTTGTACAGTACTTAGCCCAGTGCCTGACATATAGTAGGCACTGTATAAATACTTGTTCCCTTCCTTCATTTCCCAATCTATTAGGTTCTTCCCACATAAAGAGCCATCTTCTCTAAAGAAGAATTGAAAAGATTTAGAGTCATTTATCAAAATCAACAAATTCATCCACTGAGGTCAGTATATGAAATATTCCACACCCATATATAGTCCCTTTGTTACTTCCAGAAAAGAAGTATTTTCTTAAACATGAAAAGTCATATACAATCTGTGTATCTTATGTAAAATGTTTTGGGTGACTATAGATTTTTTTCCAAGATGATTAATCTAATTGGTGTGATATAATCAGTGAACAGGAAAACCTAGAGGGACTCACATTCAGAGGAAATCTCTCTTTATTTTGGGCTCAACATTAATGTCTTCCATGACAGTCATAACAAATTATTATTATTATTATTATTATTATTATTATTATTATTATTATTATTGAATGTTTTTGCTTTGGAAAGTATGATGGAATTGTGTGGTTGGAGGAGGAAGAAAAAAATTTAAAGTGGTGAGGAACAGTCAGAGATGAAAGTAGAGGAGATTATTATCAGAAAGAAGAATTTCAGAGTTCAAGACCGTGTAGATGAAATGTTTTTGGTACTGATCAGTGTAAAGCCAATAAGCAGTAGATTCCTGAGAGAATGCTACTGTGAAGAGCTTTTAAGATTCGGATTACACAGTATTAGTGAACATTCTGTTTATTCCATTACAAATCTTTATTCAGTACAATGTTCACAGTTTCAACAGTTCA
>JAQQSW010002862.1:0-14838 GCA_028646575.1 Pseudocheirus occidentalis
GATTGTGGGAGGGGTCTTACAGTGGGATCAATGTTCTGGACTGGGGGGTAGGGGCAAAAGGGGGAGAAAATTTGTAACTCAAAACCTTGTGGAAATGAATGATGTAACCAAGAAAATAAATTAAAATTTAAAAAAAATTACTTATTCAAAGGTTTTCATAGGATCATTATTTATTTATAATTTTTTAAAAATCCTATACCTAGAAGCAATCTAAACGTCCAATATTAGAATGTTTAAATAAATCCCAACAACCAAAAAGCACTTATTAAACACCTATTATGTTAGGGCTCATGAAAATGAGACAGCCCCTACCCTCAAGAAATGGACGTTTTACTAGGAGTATGCAACACTTTCAAAGATAAGCAAATAAATAATTTTGTTGTTAATTCTTTTCAGTCATTTCCTACTCTCTGGGACTCCATTTAGAGTTGTCTTGGCAAAAATACCAAAGCGACTTGACATTTCCTTCTCCAGCTCATTTTACAGATGAAAAAAACTGAGGCAAACAGGGTTAAGTGACTTACCCAGGGTCATACAGCTAGTAAGTGTCTGAGGTCAGATTTGAACTCATGAAGATGACTCTGTCTGAATCCAGGGCCAGTTTTCTAGCCAGCTGCCCAAACACATGATACATACAAATATTTTGTAAAACATACAACATATACAAAATAAATGTAGAATGACATGGAGGAGGCACTAATGAATAGGGCAATCTGGAAAGTCCCTTTGATGAAAATGATACTTTAACTGAGCTTTGAAAGGAACCGGGGTTCCAAGAAGTGGAGGTATGGAGGGCAAGCATCTAGGCATGGGGTACAGCTATGCAAAGCTGAGTTGGAAGACAAAATATTGTATGTGGAGAATAAGAGGCAGCTGGTTTGGCGGGAGCAGGTAGTGAGGTGGAAGAATGCATAACCGGTCTAGAGAAGTGGGCTGGAGCCAGATTGGGAAGGGCTTCAGTGCCAAACAAAAGAGTTTCCATTTTATCCTAAAGATAATAAGGGGTGTCATTGGAGCTTCTTGAGACATACCTATGCTTTAGGAATATGTGTTTGGCAGCTCCCTGGAGGATGGATTGATTGGAGAGGTAATAGACTGGATACAGATAGACCAATTAGACCAATGAGGAGATGAGTAGAATAATCAAGAGGGGTGAGGGCTTTGAGTGGAGTACTTGTGGTATAAATAAAGAGGAGCAGGGAGGATGAAAGAATTGGAAGAAGATGAAGCAACAGATTGGATGGGAGGAGGTGAGGGAGAGAGAAACCTCAAAAATGGTTCCTACAAATCTGTGTGGTATAGTAATGGAATGGAATGTTATAATGTGGTTAAGACTGACAAATGGGTGTATTGTAAAGAGATTTGAAAAGACCTTGATGAAGTAATACAAAATGGAAAAAAAAGAGAGAGAACAGAACAACCAAAAACAAGACTACATATAACCAACCACCATTAAAGTGAAAAATGAATATGAAGAATGGATGGAGAATTTTGATTGAGGCTTAGAAGAAATGACTGAAAAATTAAGATGTTTCATTACTGAAGTTAATTTATTTATGATGCCAGCTTAATTGCATTGATGGTTAATATTAAATTTAATATTAAATTACATTTAAAATGATGTTGGGTCACACAGAGGCAGTACTGGCCCTTAAACCCAGGTCTCCTGGCTGTAAATCCATTGGTCATTCTCCTAAGCTACCCATCCCACTTCTCTCCTATTGCACTTGATAGTATTTAGAATAAGATCCCTTTGTGTCTACTTCATTAGGACATTTGGAAATTTTGCCAATAGGTTATTACCATGGCCCATCCTCCCCGGGATTTGACTGTCAAAAGTAACCTTGGAAGGGAGGCGGTTGGGGAGAGGGAAACATTCTTAGGAGAGTATCAATGACCTCCTTTAGGTTAACCTTAAAGGTTAGGCATTTCTACACACTCCACTATATTCTAGAAAGCAAGAGACTTTTGATCAAGACGCTGGCTGCCTGGTCTGCCCTGGAAGGGGAGGTGATGGTCAAGTGGTAGCTAAGGAGACCAAAGGAGGGAGAACTTCAGATCCCCAAGACCCAGGGCTAGTTCTAGTCAGCCTTTTAAATGGCCATACTGAGAGACAGGGCCAGCTTGTGTTCTTTGTATTTGGATGGCATCCATATCTGAATCATTGTGGCCAGGTGCAGATGCCATTGTTACCCAAAGCCCAGGTTACAACTTTTCATAGCTCTAAGTTCAAGTGGGTTTGTATTCATTCTGGTTCCATAAGGGAGCTAAGGTTCTGTTTTGTTTAGTTTTGTTTCTCTGGCTCCGTTATGCTCCCCACCACCACTATGTAGAACTTTAGGGAGAATTTCTAAATAAAAGTTTAAGGTCTCCCCAGTATTGGGTAATAGTGTCCTTTTGAGAAAGCTACTTAGCGTACAAAATACATATCAGGCATAGTACAACTATTTATTTCCTTCCCTTTTACAGAAGATGTATACTTTCAAAATATGAAATAATAATCCATCACACCAACTATACCCTTCTGGGGGGTAAAGATGACTTTGTAAGACTGCTAAACAGTATTTTACATTGATCTCAGATCTGTACTGTTTGAGCAATAGACGAGTTTGATAGGAATAACTCAGGTTCAATTCTGCCATCAATCTCAGTAGCAAAATGACATGCATTTTCCTTCAAATAGATAGGGATCCAAGCACATACTCAACCCTCATGGAAAGTGCCTCAGTGTAGCTGATTTATGGGACTTCCCTAATCATTCCCCCTGTTCATGCCACATTTGAATGAAATGAGGATTGTGCCTCCTTGTGTGGAAGACAGCACTATAGAGTACACCTACCTGTAAAAGAGGAGAGGTACCTCAAAGGGAAATTGAGAGCCCACATTCAGAGTAGGCGGGATTGGATTGGAAACCCAATACACACAAAGGACTCATGTTGTAGCTACAGATAGTTTGGGCAATTGTCTAATCCCCAAGCACCTGAATTCCACCTTTCCCCCTCCCTCTTTTGGCCCAGGTTCCTCTCTGCTCCGTCTGTGGTTTAAAAATATTTTGTAAAAAGACTTTGCATACAATGTGCTATATTCACAAAATTGCTTCATTATTTTGGCCCCATCTGGAATGCCAGGAAAATCTCCAAAATTAGAGTTCATGCCTCATTTCCTATTAATACCCTTATCTCTCTTCCCCATTTCACATAATCCGAAAAGAAACACACTCCCATTATTCCCTTTGTGCAAAACACCATCATTTAAAAAGACACAGTAATGAATCTTCAGGCAGCAGCCCTCTGCTAAAGAAACAGGAATCTCCATGATCAGGATCAGTCCACGCAAAGTCTCAGGGAGAAAGGTCACAGATCATGGACGAATGAAAAAGTATTTATTATAAGCTATGTGAAAAATGCTAGATGAAGTGCTGGGGATATCAAAAGAAAACTGAGAGAGGAGTTCCCAGCCCAATAACAGGGGAAGGCAACAAAGATAGGAGAGTTCAGTGGCAGGGTGGACAGAAGGGCCTGGGGGACCTTAGGGTGCAGTAGCAGGTCAGGTCTAAAACTGGAAGGAACTTCAGAGGCCATCTAGTCTGTGCTTCTCATTTTACAGATGGGGAAACTGAGGCCCAGGAAGATTGACTAACTTGCCTAAGGTCACACAGGTAGTAAGCATCAGAGGCAGGATTTGAACCCAGATCCTCTGGCTCTGCAGCTACAGTCAGGGATAGTCCCACCAACATCCACTTCCGCCCCCATACCCACCCTCAAGAACAAACACCCTAATGTTTTTCGGGGGAGCTCCCTCTGTATCCTGGCACAAGCTTCTCCCCAGCCACTCCTATACAACTTGCTCCAGATGCCCAGGAAAGTGGAAGCTGTCCTGTCATTGCCTCTCTCCCAGGAGTGGCTCCTCAGCCCAGCTGTCTCCCTCTTGTTTGATGACATGAGATGTGGTCTTTTGGTGAAAAGGAGTCGATTCTGCGTCTTTTAGAAAAGCCCTACGAGGTGTGCTGACTAATATTATTATCCCTTTAGAGTACCAGGTCCTTTCAATTTCCTATTTACTCTCCCCAAGAGGCAGGTCCAGAAGGAAATGGGAGAAATTCCAAGGAAATTCCACTCCCCTTCCATCCCTCTCCACTCCAGTCTATTCTGCAATAAGTTGCTGCCATGATTTTCCTAATGCAGCTTGAATCATGTCACCCCTCTATTCAGTGAACCCCAGGGGCTTCCTGTTACCTCTAGGATCAAATAGGAAGTCTTCTATTAGACACTTTAAGGTTGTTACAACAGGGTCCCTTCTATTTCTTCCAGTCTTCTTGACATTAATTCCTTCCCCATGTTCTATGGTCCAGGCATGCTGGACTACTTGTCTTTTCATGCATGATGCTTCATCCCCTGTTGCCAAGTCTTTGCCTTTGCTGTTCCTCAGGCCTGGAATGCTTTCCCCCCTCACCTGTTCTTCTTATGGTCCCTGGGTTTAAGATTCACTTTAAACCCCACCCACCCACCCACCCAAGACCTTTCCCAGTCCACCAGCTGCTATACCTCCCTTCCTTCCGTCTTCTGTGTACCTGTTTCTATCTATAGGATCGCCCCCATTAGAATATAAGCACCTTGAGGGCAGGGACCATTTTTTTCTTTGCTTTCTCAGTGTCTCATCAGCACAAGGCTTGGCACATAGTTGTTGTTTGGCTTTCATTTTCAAAGAGAGGTCATTTTCAGTGAAATCACAGGGTGATATTTTGACTCATATGTGAATTGCATTGAAGTGAGGCAGTTGCAAAAGGTTTTCAGTCTCATTCTGTCTTCCAGAGTCATCGAAGTACAGTGGAAAGACAAAAATCAGGACCACTAGCAATGTCCCAGGATGCAGTGGATGATCCTGGTGTCTAATGTCTGACCAAGCTCTATGCGTTCCACAGTACCTGCTTCAATCACCTTCGTGCCGTTGGAACAAATTGTTCTCATCCACCCATTCTGCAGGGGAAAGTATTCACATGTTTGGGGTAGACACCTCCCTAACTCATCGATGGGTCTGAAGTCTGACGGTTACCCTCAACCTGGTTGAGCCCGTCTGCCGAGATGGTTTTACTGGGTGGGGTGTGGCCACTGCACATGCTACAGCTTCTTGGGGCCTGGATGAGAGTTGGGTGCCAGATGGACACCAAAAATGAATGAGCAGCCCTGAAAAGAGCTCAGCAAGCCTTCACACTGTAGGTGCTAGTCTTCCTTGAACTCTCATATAACTCAGCAAATGTTTAATAAGTTGGTGGTGATTAATTAATTGTTGTGTTGTGGTTTGTCCTTCACTCTCACAGAGGACATCAGGGAGATGATGACATGACTTGAAGTTGACTTTGATTTAAGGGAGGCAGGGCTGTGCAAGGTCACCAGCCTCACTTTCTCCTCCAGAGCCATCTGGGTCCAACTGCCAGAGATCAGAACAACTGGAGATGGCATAGGATGCAGTGGGAGACCTTGGCCCTTTTAAGCTGATTGAAAGATCTGCCCTGATACTCAGGGGCTCTATAAGGCTAGGACACTGACAAAGTAGATCAGGGGAAGAGGGAGGCTGAGAGGTGAAGGGACTGGAGACCTGCCTACACATGGATGAGCTGAAAGAAAGTTTAATCTGGAGAAGATAAAACTCAAAAGACAACATGTCTTCTTGTATTTGATGGGGTTAACAAAACTCCTCTCATGATCTTCAGCTTCATTTTACATATATTCCAAGAGTAACCTTGTACTCAAAGTTGATTTGCATCATCAACCTCTCCTTATAGGTAGAGATCATTCACTCAAAACTCCCATTGGCCCAAGAGTATCAAGAACTAAGATTTGTCAGTAGTCTGTTTTGTATGATAGGATTATAGACTCAATTAAAATGTGAAGAGACCTTCAAGGGCCTCAACACCAGTCCTCTCATTTTACCAGTGAAGACTATGGTCCAGAATGGCTAAAAGGGAATAAAAGGTAACACAGACAGACAGACAGTAAGGAACAGATGGAGGATTTGAACTCAGGTCCTAGTGATGAGGTGTAGGCTCTGGGACACACCCCCCCACACCCCCCACCCCCCTTTTGAGCTTTCCTTGAATCTTTGAGGTACATGCTCTGGGAAACCTCTTCGAGTCTGACTGTCATTAACTCTACCTGAACTACTGGAGTCTGATTGTCATTAGCTCCACCTGAAGTCCCTCCCCAAACTCATTACTGGAGTCAGACTTCATTGGCTCCTCCTGAAGACCCTCCCCAGGCTCCTCCTCTGAACTGCCCCTAGATTCCTCTGTATATAAGACCCCGGCTTCCCTCCATCTCTGTGAGAGTACTGTGGAATGGCTTGCCAGAGACTTTCCATGTGAGAAAGCCACAGAGTGCTCTGGCAGAGACTTGGTCTGGGTGAGAGTGCCTTAGGATAGCTTAACAGAGACTTGTTCTGTAAGAGTCTATCCCATATCTTTCAATAAACTTTACTTTTTCTTTGGCTAAAAAGACTTGAGTGGAATTCTTTCAGCAGGACCCGGTGTGTTGGAATTTTGGGGTCTCAGGCAAACCCTAACCCTCTTTGGACACCTCTTCACTAACATCAAATTTGGCTCTCTTTTTACCATGTTGCCTTCTGATTATACTCAGGAGTGCAAAAGAGTGCTAATTTGGGGATCTAAGTACCTATGATTCACCCAGGAGTATGCTGCAGAAAGTGCCAGCTGAGCATTTACACCTCAGAAAATCAGAAAACAATACAAAAAAACTGGATTTTTGTTTGTTTGTTTTCTAGATTGTCTAGATTTGAGGAAGTGATGGAGAAAAATGTTAATGCAGATTAGTCTTTAAAAAGCAGTTCAGTGCTTTTCAGAGAGTTGATTGTTAAATATTTATCACCTGTACCCTGGGTACCTGATTGAACTTCTCCATATCCCAGTTTACTCCTCTGTAAAAAATTAAGGTATTGGAGCAAATGACCTCCAAGATGTCTTTAATGATCTTTAAAATTCCCTCTAGCTCTAAACCCTCCATCCTAGGAATCCACATTCTCACTGGTCTTTCTTTTGTAATGGGGTATAATTAGAGAAATCCTTCTGCCTCCATCCACTCTAGCTATGAGAGAAATTATTATTAAGAACCGATAATTTGGGGAGATCCTGAGTTCTCCCCTTCTTCTAAAGCCCTGATTTTTTTTTTTTATTAAAGTTCAGTCTCTGGAAGGATTGGACTAGCTTTCTTGTTCAAGACCACACCCTGGTGGAGTAGCCTAGTGCTCAGCTCAGGTTTGGGTGGGGTATAAATTCTTTGAATAGATTGCCCAAGACTGGGGGTGGTCTAGGTATAGAGAGAAATTTCTCGGTCCAAGAGTAATGTCACTCTCTGATCCATCATTGAATACCTACTCTGAGAAGGGTGTATAAACTGTGAGCCTTCTGCTATGACTGTCTTTGGTTTAAGACCTGCTTCCCTAGGTCCTCAAGTGTGGCCCTTTGATTGAATTCAAACTTTACAGAAGAAATCCTTTTACTAAGGGGTTCCCCACCCCTGGAAGAGAAATGTCCAAATGAGTATCCTTTTATTAACAAAATGATTAAGTTACCTTTTTAATTGTCACAGTTATTGCTAACCACAAAGGGATCCAAACCTTGCATTCTAGATTCTCAATAAAAAACTTACGCTACATCTTAGACCCAAGTGGAGAGCTCTCTACAGGGAGAGTTCTTTGTTAGGATTCCAGCTGTGATCCAATTCTCCCTTTTACTGGTAAATAAATTTTATTCTAGGTAAGCTTATATGTTTTGCTTCTACTTATCTGTTTTTAATGCTGCAACTCTAATTTTCACTCTCACTAGCATGGGGTCCTTTTAATTGCCATACTGAGGATTCACTCCATTGAGCATGCATTGAACTTCCTTGATAACTGGGTACCTGGGCTTGGTGCTGAAAGATCTGGCATTTGGGGATGGTGTAGTAATCCCTGCTATCTCTCCTTGATATCAGCAGGGGGAGGAACTGCCTTGAGAGTCACCCCACCCTCTTGGCTCTCCCATCTTGTATCTGGAACTGGAGACAAATAACTCTCCTTCTGGGACTTTCTGTGAAGAACTAAAATGTCCGCTACACCCACATAGCCATTGGAGCAGGGACTTGGACAAGCTTGGGCCTAGGCCTCTGGTAGTGTCTTCTGTTTCATATTTCTTTCTCTGAGCATAGACCAACAAACCATAATTCTGAAATAAGTCTTTCTAGCTTTAGAGGAAACCTTATGAGATTGACATGTTGGGAGCTTTGGAATCTGTTAGCTAGGATGGGCTACAATAGGAGATTGTTCCCCTACAGCTACTACAATGCTTCTTGGAGGAGAAGATGTCCACCAGCAGAAGGAAGAACTTAATCCTTAGACTGGCTCACCAAAGGACATAGACATTGAGGTAAGATGAGGGTAAAATGTCTATTCACCAAGTCCCACAAAATGTTTCACATTTGATATTTTAATTGTCAACCTTCTGGGAGAGGATAATAGTAGTTTTGAGTTACTACTGTATGTTTATGTGGAGTGTGGGGACCCCAAAAATCCCCTACTCAAGAAAAACCAAAAGTCAGAGGTATCTTGAAGAACAGGAAGTTTTATTCTCTTTCCCTGCAGGAAGTGGGTGAGGATCAAGGAGAGGAGATAGAACAAGAATTTATACCCTATCACAGTCAAGCCCCCTCTCCCTGGCTGTCCCTTCTCCCATTGGCTAGGAGGTGGCTTCTCAGTCTTGGCACGAAATCTAACCCAATGGTGTACAACAAAGAAGCCCACCACTATCTCCTATTGGCAGGGAGGTGGGACTGTCCTTATTTGGTAAATACAAACAAGGGAGGGGAAAAGGTCAGAAGCCAGGGCAGAGGTCAAAAACTCCTAAAAAAGGGCCTAATGCTTAAGGGTGTGGTATACAAGGGTGGAGGTCTAAAACTCCTGAAAGGCACCTAATGCTGATGACTAGGGAGAGGGGAAGAGTCCTAGGTTGTGTAAACCCAAGACTCAGGTCTCTCCAGTCTTACAAAAGTCTATGTCTGGTTTCCAGATAGTTTTTCTCCATTCTCATTCTGAGGAATCTTCACCGAGGGTGCGGAGAACGTATCCCACTCATGTTTAAGTCTTTGTCAATATACGCTTATAAAGAGTCAAGATGGCAGAATTAGAATAAGCATTTTTGCCCAGCTCACCCAACACTCATCCACAATATAGAAAATGTATCAGAACAAATCCTAATTGAGAAAGCCAACAAAAAAAGTCACAGTGAGACATTTTTCCAGCTCAGGGCATCTTAGGAAGATAGAAGTAAATTTTGTGAACACTGGGGTTAGGGTTGATCAGGAGCACAGGAAAACAGAGGCAGTGAGGAGGAGCATAACAGGGAGCATTCTAGCATCCAGGGGTGGCAAAGAGGCTGAGACTGAACCAGGGCTGGAAGCACCAGGGCAGAAAGAGAAGTCTGATGACCCCTGAATCAGCACTGGGAACAGCAATGGGCATCATTTAGCAGTACTGTAGCCAATTACCCAGTTCCAGGGTTGGGAGCAGGAGAAGCCCTTCTGGTTTCTGGAACAAAGAATAAATTTTCACAGCTCAGTCTGAGGAACCTACAAATTTGTTAAAAAAAAAAATAGAATGGTCAATTTATTAAGCACACAGAATTAAAATATACATTAATCAGACTGGGGAAATTTTAGCTCACGGAAAATATGCAAATGATCATTCATCAAAATGAGAAATTAGCTCAATCAAATAACTGCTTCACATTAGAAATTCATACACATACCAAAGTCAAGTGGAAAAGAATCCCAAGAAGGAAGATGAACAGGTATCAGGTTCCCAGGAGGGAGAAGACATAGCAAAACCACACTGATAAAACGATTCAGCCAACAGTAGGACCTGAAGCCTGCAAGGAAGAGACAAGGGGTCAGAGAAGCAGGGTTACCTTTCCCAGGGCCCTGCTGAACCATTCTTGCTGAGATTCATTGGAGCTCCTGGTTGGGTCAAAAAAAAAAAAAAGCAAGAGAGTTTCTGAGTCTCTCAATGCTCATAAAAATGAGAGAGCTCTGAGAAAAAGAGAAAGAGGGTGGAAAGGGAAGGAATGGACTTGGAGGGGACTCCAAGATGGATAAAACACACACATACACTGTTTGTTCCAAAAGAAAATGCAGCACCAGCAAGCCCATTGTGGTTCATGTCATCCCTTCTACTAGGGAGTTGAGACTAGTGGGATGTCTTGAGCTCAGGAATTCTAAGCTGCAGAAGGGCTAAAGTGGTTTGGGTGTCCAAAGTTAGAACTAATCTAGTGAGTGAGTATCCTGGCAGAGCTTGGCAACAGAGCAGGTCAAAGCTTCAAGCTGGTCAGCATCAGAGTTGGGCCTCTGAGTGGTCGCTGCACTCACACCCAGGGAGTGTGACAGGAAGACCCAGTCTCCTCCCTCCTCCCTCCTCCCTCCTCCCTGCCAAAAGCAGGGAGAGGAAGGGAAGAACACAGAGGACCTGCCTTTGCTCTGTAGGGTGTGTGTGGTTTTTCAAACTCCAATTCATAAAGATCTTGTTGGCACTCCCAATTTGCCAGTGTTACAGATATCTATGGAAGTATTCTTTACCGATTGTATGCCAACCCTTTTCAGTCTGTCTGGCCTTGCAAACATTTGTTTCTTCTGTATATGGAGATAAGCCGGATCGCTGAGTACTTATGTATAGTCTTCAGGATCTATATCCTAATTTAGTATGTGTATGTGGGAGGGAGGGAGGGAGGATGCTGGGAAGAGGAGCACCTGTGAGGACTCACTGTCCATTGTACTCTGTCCCATTTGGGGGTCTGGGAATTACAGACAGACCTTGAATTATTTTTCTCTGGGCCTGTTTGTTTCTTTTGTATTTTTGGAGGCAATGGAGTTAAGTGACTTGCTTAGAGTCACACAGCTAAGTAAGTGTCAAGTGTCTAAGGCCAGATTTCAACTCAGGTCCTCCTGACTCCAGGGCTGGTACTCTATCCACTGTGCTACCTAGCTACCCCACCTGGCTTCTTTTAATACTCTTTTAATCCTAGATAAAGTTTGGTTCCAGAATCACTGATTCCTATATGAAATATAAGTCTATATATCATCCAAGAAGCATCAGAGCCAGACCTGGGGGTGAACAAGTTTGAGCTACCTCCTTTGGAGGGAGGGAAATAATGGGACCTTCAGAAAAAAGCACTTAATTAGGGTGGGAAGAGCCTGGGCTCCAGAGCCAAAGGGCCTGCCTGGGTTCAAATCCCATTCCTGACCCTTACTACCTGTGTGATTTCATTAACGCCCACACCCACCCACCTGGGAGAGGTTCAGTATTCAGATGTGACAGATAGATACATGATCAGGGTTTCAATGTGTCTCTTGTAAGCACTTCTGTAAGCAGCTCACAATGAATGTTGGGAAAGAAAGCTAGCTTGAGGAGGGCTGGGAGCCCTGCCTGGAAAGCTACAGAAAGGCAGATTTGGATTCTGAAAGAGGAACAATCTTCCTAATGATTCATGTGTTGTGTGACCCTGGATAAGTCATTTATTTGATTTCAGCTTCAACTTTACCTTCTGCAAATACCTTGCTCCACAAGGTTGTTTTGAGGAGCAAATGAGATAACATGTAAAGCACTACAGAAATGTCATTACTATTATTATTAATTATGATTACTAATACATAGAACACTATGTGCCAAACACCGTGTTAAGGGCTTTACAATTATGATATCATTTTATAGATTATGATTAGGCTATTATTATGATCATAATTATCAAGCTATTATAATAATGAGTGAGGAGGACTCCGCCTGCCCTTACCGGGGAGAGGGTCTAACCCTGGTACTTGAGAGAAGTTGAAATGTCCTCTGATGTCCTGAAGAGTTGATTCTGGAGGATATATAGCAGGGAGCAATGCCCAGCAGGACTATAGGACAGCAGAATGACAGACGTAAGCCAAGATGAACAGTGAGACATGCCGACAATCAATCAGTCGACAAGCATTTATTATATGCTAGCTATAGGCCAGGCACTGTGTTGGCCAAGAGCCGTTAATAAGGAAATATGTTTTGTATGACCTCATGTGTAGAATTAATAGCATATTTTAAGGGGGGAGGGAGAGAGAATTTGGAACTCAAAAATTTTAAAAATGAATGTTAAAAGATGTTTACATATAATTAGGAAATATTTAATAAAATAAAGTATATTTTTTAAAAGGAACAGAAAACAAAGTCATAGGGTCACTATGTCCAAAAATGTCAGTCTTCTTCCCTACCTTGACGCCCTCATCCCTTGGACAGGAGGTGAGTCACATAAAGGGCCTGCTAGAGCCAACTCGAACCACAAACTGGTTGTTAAATTTCCAGCAGGAACATTTGCACTGCAGAAATCTGCAAATGTTGCAGACCAAGTCATGCTTTATTGTTTGATTGTCTACTAAAGAAGGCAATAGAGGAAAATGTTAATAATGAAGATTAAGCTTAAAAGTGTGTCCTGGGTACATTTTTGGTTTTTTGGAAGAGTCAGTTGGCAAACATTTATCCAAACAACACTGGCACTTACATGTTTCATCCTAGGTCCTCAGGAGAGATGATTGGTCATTGCTTTGATCAGAGCTCTTTAGTTTTTCAAAGTTCTTTTTTCTTTACATTATTGTTGTTACTCAAAGGCCAGGCACTGTGCAACATACTGGAGACACAAAGAAAGCCCCCAAACACCTCAAAAACCAACCTCTGTCCTGAAAGATAGGGGATCAACGCATCAATAACTACATGCAGACAAGTTATGCATCCTATGGAAATCATTAAAAGAGGGAAGGCACTAGAATTAAGGGGGTTGGAGAAGGTTGATAAAGGCTTCCAGGAAAAGATGGAATTTTAGTTGGGACTTTTAAAAAAGCCAGAGAGGTTAGAAGTTGGATCAGAGCGGGGAGAGTGTTTCGAGCATAAGAGACAGCTAGAGTGAATGCCCAGAGCAGAGAGAGTGGAGAAGACAGGAGGCCAATGTCACTGCATCAAAGAGAACATGGTGGGGGGAGGAGAGTGTAAGAAGATTGGAAAGGTAGCAGTGGGCTAGGTTATGAAGAGCTTGAAAGGTAATTGTATTTATTGTTCTTCTGGTTCTGCATATTTATCAGTTCATACCACCCAGGATTCTCTGAAATCATCTCTTATGGCACAATAATACCCATTACAATTATAGAGTACAATTTGTTCCACCATTTCCCAGTTGATGGGCACTCTTCTAATTTCCAGTCTTTTGTTTTCATTTTTCTTGTAATCCACCATCAGGGAAGAGAAATTTGTTCTGTTTACAAATATTCCCTTCCTGGGATAAGCATACTTCTTTTTTGTTAAATTTATTTATTTTTAGTTTTCAACATTCACGTCCATAAAATTTTAAGGTCCGAATTTTCTTCCCCTCCCTCCTCTTCCCCAACCCCAAGACAGTGTGCCATTTTATATAGGCTCTCTATATATATTCATATTAAACATATTTTCACATTAGTCATGTTGTAGAGGAGAATTAGAACCAATGGGAAGAACCACAAGAAAG
Organism: Pseudocheirus occidentalis; assembly: GCA_028646575.1. Taxonomy (NCBI): domain Eukaryota; kingdom Metazoa; phylum Chordata; class Mammalia; order Diprotodontia; family Pseudocheiridae; genus Pseudocheirus; species Pseudocheirus occidentalis. Next base: position 13,562 of record JAQQSW010002862.1, read on the forward strand.
AAAAAATAACAACAAAAAAAGAGAGAGAGTAAACAGTACTCTTCGATCTGTACTCAGACTCCATAGTTCTTTCTCTGGATGTGAATAGCATTTTCCATCATGAATCTTTTGGAGTCGTGTTAGATCCTTGAATATTAGCACCCTTCTTGATCTATCCCTCACCCCAACTCCATCCTCATCTGTTTCCATGTTGACATTGACATATTTCTACATAAAAGTGTGTGTGTGTGTCTGTGTGTGTGTGTGTGTCTGTGTGTGTGTGTGTGTGTGTGTGTGTGTGTGTGTGTGTAGAGGGTCAGGGAGCTGGGATGGGAGTCAACTCTCCTTTGTCCAGGTCTGATAAAAGCAAGATTTATCTGATGCTCACTCCTCCTACTTCTTCCCTTTCCTCTATTTTTTATAGATGCTTCTTCTGGGAGGGCGGAGCCAAGATGGCGGCATAGAAGCAGCAAAGGATCACAGCTCCCACACAAACACGCTAAAAAACTCATAATATGGGACGCTAAACAGATTTTCAAGCTCCAAAACTCTCCACAAGACAGAAAGCACATCTGTTGCTATAGGCAGCACAGCAGGCGGGGCTCTTCGCAGCAGTCGGGGACCCTGGGCCGAAACCCAGCCGGCTCAGGCCCTGGGGCATCAGGTGGGGAACTGGGGCTATAGGAGAGCAGATCAGCTGCACTGGAGGCACAGTTACCACATTTATCAGGCCAGAAGACAAAAAGGCTAAGAGAAAGGTCAGTGGATTTTGCTAACTGGGGAGGAGAAGAGCGGGTCTGGCCAAACTGCTCCCAGGGCAAGGAGGCAGCGGGAGGCAGCTGTAGCAGCAGGAACAGCTGAGAGCCGCAGTGGCTTCCACTGGGCTGCTTCAGAGCCCTCGGCCTGCAGATAGCAGTGGGGCTGACGTGACCCATCGAGGCCAAGGGCTCTTGCATTGAGCCGCCTGGATCTGGATTGGGGTCTTGAGTGATGGTCCTGGGGTGCTCTTTCAGTGAGCCAAAGCTGGGGGGGGAGCTGCAGCACTCCACTAAGGGCTCCGGCAGCTGAGAGGACCCCAGTGATTTGGGACAGAGCTTTTCCCCTCCAGGAAGCAGAGTTCCACAGAGCTAAAAAACCAAGCAATTAATAGACTGGCCAACATGAGAAAAAGGAAGCAGGCTAGGAACAGCAGTAAAACTCTAGAATCCTTTTTTATGGACAAAAAAGACCAAAGTATGGAGCGGAAGGAAGACAACTCAGTCAGAACTCCCTCACCAAATGCATCCAAGACGCTGGAA
>JAQQSW010002863.1:0-14838 GCA_028646575.1 Pseudocheirus occidentalis
GGAAAGTCAGAAGGGTGATGAGGGAGGACATAGGAGAGAGCTGATTGGGGGAGGGGGTTTACAGCAGGATCGCTGTTTTGGGGTGGTGGGTAGGGGAAAGATGGGGAGAAAATTTGTAACTCAAAATCTCATGGAAATGAATGATGTAAACTAAAAAATAAATGAAAGTTTAAAAAAAAGAAAATTATTTCATGTCACAGGAAATATCATTTGGGTGCCTCTCCCTCATTGGACATCATTAATTCAGTTATTAAGAGCCCTGTAAATTCTATCTTCACAATGTCTCTCATACACATCCTTTTCTTTCCTTTGATACTGACACTACCATGGTACGAACCCTTAAATCTTTCCGCAATCCAGTTCATGCTCCATTCAGTTTTGATAGCTTAAAACAAATATCTGACCACCACACACACACACACACACACACACACACACACACACACGCACACACACACACACACACACTCCATAAACTCCACTGGTTCTCTATTATGGTCCTTTCACACCTTAGTTTGCTGGCTCCCCGGCTTCTCTCAAGTCTCAGCTAAAATCCTACTTTTGGCTCCAAGAAGCTGTAGCATGTGCGGTGACCATACCCCAGCAAACCCCATCTTAGCAGACGGGCTAACCCAGGTTGAAGGGAGCCAACAGGCTTCATAGCCGTCTGTGAGTTAGGGGGATGTCTACCTCAAGCATGTGAAGACTTCCCAGATGAGAACAATTTGTTCAAGTGGCCATGGAAGTAACTGAAATCGGTACTAGGGAATCCATAAAGCTTGGTCAAAGGCTAGGTGATCCGCTGCAACCATTGCCAAGCATCATGACTTTTGTCTTGCTAATGGACTTTGATGACTCTGGGAGACAGAGGGAGGCTGATGACTTTGTGTAACTCTGCCTCGTTTAAATCCAATTCACACACAAGTCAAGACCACCCCATGATGTCATTGGTTCTCTTCAGAAATGAAGGAACAACAACTTTTGACACGTTCTGGAGGCCCATTCCTGTTAGGGCCTTCCTCCCTCTGAGCTTACCCTGTTTATCCTGTACATATGTTGTTTTTACGTAGTTGTTGGCATGTTGTTTCTGTGATTAGATTTTGAGCCCTTTGAAAACAGGGGCTGTGTTTGGGGGTTGATTTCTGCCTTTCTTTGTATCCTCGGTGCTTAGTACATTGCCTAGAACCTGATAAGCACTTCACAAATGCTTATTGACTTGGATTAAAACATTTGAAGGATCTAGGGATATTTGCTTGAATAAGATGAGATTTGGAAGGACAATATTATTGATCTCAATTATCTAAAGAACTCTCATGGTGAAAACTTACTCTCAGGAGATCCAGAGGAAAAAGCTGTGATTCAAATGTCAGTCATAGAGAGGGGCTGTTCTTAGCTCAGTAAAAGGAACTTTCTAATTGTTAGCCTTGTCCAAAGATGTAATGAGCTGTCTTACGCTGTTGATGAGTTTCCCACCATTGGAAGTAGTGAAAGAGTGATGACCAACTGACATCATGCAGAGAGAGTTCCTGGTCAATAGGACTTCTAAAATCTATGACCTTCTATGGTCATAAGCAGGATGGCAAGACAATTGATGAGGGGAATAGGAAGGCAGAAGCTTTTGCCAAAAACTCTCATGAGGGCACCAGCTTCTCTTCCGCACCAGCTTACAAAAGCAAAGATATCCCAGATTTCTGGCCTGGTGTTTCTCTATACCTCATCCTCAGACTCATAGATGCAAACTAAGGATGCCTGGGCCTTGCCATCCACTCCTCTGCTGCACTCTTAGGAATGCCAAGCCTCTCCATCTGAACTTTATGGCTGAACTTTCTTCAATGTGTTGATTCTCTCAATCACTACATGAGTACCTTGAGAGCAAAAATGGTTTTTCTTTTTCTGTTTGTTTCTTCAGTAGTTAGCACAATGTTCTGTAATGAGTGATCACTTAAAAATGTTTTTTTGGTTCATTTTTTTAAAAGCCTAGTCATGGGCCTTTTCAATAAATAGCAGATTACAGAACTGGGGCATCCTACTTTAACCAGTAGGGGTCATAACAAACCAGGTTCATGGTTTGAGGAGGCAGAGTTTATTTTATTTTATTTTATTTGGAAAAGTGAAAACTACAGTTTACTTAAAGATGTGTTTGTTCCACATGTTTAACATAGGGAAGTAGCTTAAATAAAGGTAAGCCACTTAAAAACCAACAATACTTATGAAATTTAAGTCACTGCCTTGAATTGTTTACAAATTTCACTTAATTTTATTGCAGGAATTCATTAAGGCAGAAAAAGTTAATATTACATGTAAAAATGCTTTTTACGGAGGAGGTAAACTAGGACTACAGATGCCTGGGCACAGCGACCTTCAGGAGGTCACATGTTTTCTCTGACACCATGTGCTTATTGTCTGTTGTCACAATTTGGTTCTTAAGTGGATGGATTTACATAGACACTTTAAAAATTATAAAATGACCCCCCAAAATGAGAAAAATGGAAACACATTAATATGCTGTCAACAAAAAAATGTCTATGAGAGAGGATGGCCATTTACTTGTGAGATGAAATGGTTGTGCATATAATTCACTCATAAATAACCAAAGGCAGCACACAGCCATGAGATGGGTTGGATAAAGTTGATCTACATTTAGGTAGACATGCCCCACATCGTGGCATTTCTTTCTGACACGGTATAGAAAGCCTGAAAATAACTGAAGTTCAACAAATACTTTACTACTCTGGACCATGTAAACCCAATAAATTAACAGGAAGAGGCAGATTTTAAATGCAATAATCCTGTCCTTGGAAATGTACTTATGAAACATGTCAACAACACCTTGTGATGACGCCCTTAATTAGGGAGAGAAAACTCTCCAACAATGGGCTGGAGACTGGGATCCCAGCCTTGTAGGAGGAAAGGTCACTTACTTCTGGGTGCCTCCCACAACTACCCTAGGCATCTCTCATGCTGGAAATAGAGACCCAAGGACATGCAAAGGGAGGGGTCAACCACAGGTCTTTTATGAGAAAGAAGATTTACGAGAAAGAAGACCCATAAAATCCAATCTTTAGCAAAATAAAAGAGCATACCTAAAGATGAGTGTTGGTCTCACCCATCTTAACAAAGGCTGGGAAGGGGATAGATGTTGCCAATATTTGTGCATCTGTTTGGGATTTTCTTGGCTAAGATATTGGAGTTCTTTGCCGCTTCCTTCTCCAGCTCATTTTATAGATGAGGAAATGGAGGCAAACACGGTTAAGTGACTTGTCCAGCTAGTCTGAGAATGAATCAGAATTCAGGTCCTCCTGACTCTAGGGCCAGTGGTCTATCTTCTGTGCTACCTGGCTGCTCTCCCTGAGAGAGTAACCATAATTAAAACAAAACAAAACAAACCACAACGCAAAAAATACATTCTTATTCCACTAAAGTGGACCTTAGCTTTGGCTTCCCCAGTCTACCAAGAGTAAGCATGAATAATAATAACAGGGTTGTGGCTTAGTATTCTGTAATGCCAATGTCTTCCCTCTGTTGATTATCTCTAAATTATGCTACATATATCTTGTTTTTAGATAGATGTTTGCTTATTGTCTCCCTCATTCAAAGATCCTTGAGAAGGACTGTTTTTTGTGCCCCCCCCCTTTTTTGGTGCCTGAAGTTTGTAGCACAATGCCTTTCCCATACCAGGCATTTAACAAATACTTGATGACTGGCCAGTTCCACATGTAGGAAAACCCCACCATCTCTTGTCTCCAATTCTGATCTCATGTTTCCTTCCTCTTTTTCCTAAGCTAGGGAGAAATAAAATGAACTCTCAGGGATTTCAGCGACTTAAGCCCCTTTTCAAGGCATCTGGTCCAAGCCTTCCTGGAAGGTCTGTTAAATTCTGTTCATCAGCTCCTGTGATTAAAGACAGAGGAGTTTCTCTTCTTGGAAGCTCTCACCAGTTAAATGCAGAATCCTTGGCTATTTGGAGGATGTCCCCTTTGCTATGAGGATATGACCACTACTATGCTGTAATTGAGATAAGACCATGCTCACTGTTAGCCTCTATCTATGTGCTCTGCTAGAATGCCTCCTTGGAGCCCAGAAGAGGCGGTGTCAATAGAATTATTTTACAAGGGCCTAAATGAAGATATAAATGACTCCTTAGAAGAATATCATATGCCTGAGTATTTGGGGCCTCAGCTGATGCATCATGACTGCCAAAAAGATAAGGGGAGGTTAGTGGGCTCTGGACCATAATGCACATGCAGAATTTTGGTATGGCCAGAAAGACCAGAACCTACATAGCAGGGGTGGGGGTGGAGTTGGGAGAGTGCCATTCAGAGATGGCATTCCACTAAGACAAGAGCTATTTTTAAAAATTCAACTTTATTTTCAGATCCAAATTCTCTTCTCCTCCCCCAACCCCATGAAACAAAAACAAGAAAAACAGACCCTGTTACAAACATGTGGAATCAAATAAAACACATTTTTGGCAAGAGTTCTTTACCTTTTTGTGTATCCTAGACCTCTTTGGCCATCTGGAGAAGCCTAGAGCCTCCTTCTTAGAATCACATTTGTAAACAATTGAAGGAAACACTAAATTTCAATTGATAGGTTAAGGAAAATAAAAATATAATTTTTTTTCTCATCCAAATTTAGAAACCCCTTGTATGGTGTGAGTGAAAACTTCTCAGGCAGTTTGGGATTAACTTCCTTCTTCCTCCTCCATTGCTGCTGTCAATCAGCAACAAGTCTCTTTGGGAATCTTTTGACCCTGTCTTTCATTTATTTTGTCTGCTTTCCCACCTTTGTGGGCCCCTCCTCCTGGCCAGTGGGAGTCAGGGACAGCCCAGGCTGAGTCTTTCTCCCTTGCTTTGGGACCCTACCCCCCTTTCCCTTGCTATCAATCAGCATCCTTGTTCTTAGTAAACCTTTTTCTCAGCCACTGAGAGATGGTGGCAGGCTTCCGTGTGACTTTCCATTTGGGGAAGATTTTGGTGCCATGACTTAAGTCTGCCTCTCAACCAATGAGAGAGGAGACAGTCAGGAAGGGGGCTTGATTGCATTAGGGTATAAATTCTTGCACTGTCTTTTGTACCATGCCTCTCCTCCATGATGAGTCATGGAGAAGACTGCCCTCTTCTCCTGGGGAAGAGAATAAACTCCTGTTCTCATCATAAAAGATCTCTGTATTTGTTTTTTTTTTATTAAATTAAGGATGAGGCTTATTTTTCATCCCAAACATCCCTGAAATCTATCCTAACATCCCAGGATAAGAACCCCTGCATTAAGAGCTATAAGGATTGGGCTTGTTTGGACCTGTGTCTAAGATGTTGTTCTTATCATCTAGCCTGGAGAGTCCAGCATAAGAACTCTAGGAAAGGGTTCTTCAGAAAGAAGATGATCCCTGAGATTCAGCAAGGAATTCTGATGCCTTCTCTCTGTTAATTACTCCCCGTTTCTCCTGTATATAGCTTGCTTTGTACATATTGTTTGCACATTGGATTATAAACTTCTCAAGGGCAGGAGTTGTCTCTTTCTGTATTCTGGGCTTAACCCAGGGATTGGAGCAGAGCAGACATTCAATAGATTGGGGTGTTGTTTTTTATTTTTAGGTATTTTAACATTTTTTATTGAAGGCTGTAAAAATAACCAGAAAGATAAATAAATGGTGATGCAATGATCTATGTCCTAAAGCAAAGAATTTTCTTTCAATGCATTGTTTTCCTTCACAATGGCACTCAGATCACAAGAGGCAGTGATTCCAAGCCACTTCCTTTCCTTTGGCTGCACATTGCAGGATTTCTGAATCAGTGTTTCCCCCCAAAGAGTCTTCCTCATTTATAAATTTTTAAAAATAAAAAATCAATCAATCAATCAATAAAAACCATTCTATTTGTATAACTCTTGATGGAGGAGGGCAGTTTGGATACTGGGGAGGGGGAAGGAAAATATAGCTGGGTTTCAATTCCCCAGACAATATAATCTTGGTCTTGATCAGAACTCAGACACTATAGGTGGGGATCTTGACAATAAGAATTAAAATTACCAGCCTAGTCCTGGGACAGTTACCAATTGCTATCTTGCCATGTTGGGAGGAAAATCCAGTGGATATTGTTTACCAAAGTTAAGAGAAGGACTATTACTTAACACTTACCATCCATGTGACCTTGAGCAAGTCACTTAACCCCAATAGCCCTCCAAAATGTTTGGGACACGAAATTCGTGAAAAGCTTCTCAGTCTGGAATGTACCCCCCCCTCTCGAGTGCTGTACTCTCCCCCTTTCTCTTGTCAATTACTTTTATCTTCCTTTGTCCATTTCTTCCCACCCTGGTGAGGGTCCGCCCATCTCCCGCCCCTTTTTCTCTTAGTAGCGAAGGGATTGGTAAAGTGAATTTTTTACCAATGAAAGAAAGCAGTTGGCCAGGAGAGGGGACGTCCTAATTAGGTCTTTAAAATCCTAGACCTGATCTTTTGGAGCTCTCTCTCTCCTGGCCCAGCCTCATGCATCAACATCGGTAAGAAATCTGAGATGGGGTACCCCTTTCTTCCTGGAGGAAAGGGAATAAATTCCTCTTCTTATCTAAGGCATCTCTGTGTTTACTTTTCTAATTAAATTAAGAATAGTGGGTATTTTTTTTACCCCAAACAAAAAGAAAAGCAACAACAACAACCACCAAAAAATCAAACAAGAAAAGGACAATTAAATTCAAGCAATTCCTGAATATACCTAGGTATATACAAGATCTATACCTGTATATCTATCCATACCTATGTCAATATCTATAATATCTATCTGTAAATATCAATACACTATAGTTATAAGCACTATGGTTACTATAGATACTATAGTTATAAACAGATATAGATAGAGACTAAACATAAAGATAGATATCATAGAGATAGTTATCTATATGTCTACATCTATAGTATATCTATCTATCCATCTAGAATAGATATTTATAGATAGATAAGATGCTGTGGGTACTTATAGTATCTATCTCTATAGAGATTTATAGATAGATAAGATACTGTGGGTGCTTATATAGTACATTATCTATCTATATCTACCTCTGTAGATATCCATAGATAGATACTATAGATATCTATATAGATATATAGACAAGGATATAGATAGTAGATACTAGTAGATAATAGATAAAGTTATTCTGAAAGGACAAGATATTAACTCTTAGGGTCAGGAGATTGGGGTCTTGGGTAGGTGGGATTTGACCGAGTCTTGAAGGAAGTTGGGGAAGTTGAGACAGAGGTGAGTGGGGCAGAACATACCAGGCCTGGTGGGGCAGACATGGAGGTGGGAGATGGAGTAGGCCAGCATGGTTGGATGATAGAGGACATGAGTAAGAATAAGGCTATCAGAGGATAGAAAGGGTAGGAAAGGGTTAGCTTATAAAGAAATTAAAATGTCATTTAGAGTTTATATTTGATCCTAGAGGTAATTTAGGGTTTATATTTGATTTAGAGTTTATATTTGATCCTAGAGGTAATAGGAAGCCAATGGAATTACGTGAGCTGGGGAGTGAGATGGTCACACCTGTGTTAAAAAAAAAATCCCCTTGGCTGCTGAGAGATTGGAGTAGGGCCAGACATGGACCAGGAAGAATAGTTGGAAGGCTATTGAAGGAGTCCTATCAAGACTTCACGAGGAACTGAAGTACTCATGAGTTCCTCATGAACAGGGCCTGCCTTTTGCCTTTCCTATTTTCCCAACACTTAGCACAGTGCCTCTCACATAGTAGGGGCTTAATAAATGCTTATTGAACTAGGGTGGAGGCTGGATGAGTGGAGAGAAAGGGGTATGTACAAGAGATGTTGGGAAGGTAGAAATGTCAAGATTTGGTGTGGCATTGGATATGGAGGTGGTGAGAGAAAGTAAGAAGTCATCCAGTCACCACAATGGCCAGCCTGAGTGACTGGGAGGATGGTGCTGCCCTCGACAATAATAGGGAAGTTCAGAGTGAGGGAGGGTTTGGGCGTAGGGATGGGAAGATAATTAGTTCTATTTTGGACCTATTGAGTTTGAAATGTCTTCAAGATATTCAGTTCAGGATGTCTAAGAGGCAGTTGAAAATGCACCACTTACTATCACCAAAAAGACATGGGCTGATATAGAGATCTGGGAACTATCACAATATTGGTAATGATGGAATCCATGGGAGCTGATGGGGTCATTGAGTGATTTAGTATGGACTAAAAAGGAAGAACCATGGGAAGAAGGTGCTGGATATGGGCTTAGTGAGATATCTGATGTTTCCCCATCGTGGTATGAAAATAGCCAACTCACAGGAAGGTACTGTAAAACAGACTCTTGCAAAAAGCCTTGGTTACCCTATTGCTTGCCAATAAGCAGCTGAAGGAGGTCCAAGTCATCAGTTCTACCATAAAATGAGTGGAAAGTGGGAGAGGAGCCAAGGGGCAGGACTGGGGAAGGATGAAGAGCAGGACATGTCTTAGATGGAAAGATAACGTTGCCACACTCAAGAACACTGGGTAATTGCTTTGACCAATGGCACAAGAAGACAACTACGACTCTTTTTCCCAATCTAAAGTTCCTGTAGCCACTCTATGCAAGAAGAGCTAGACTAGGTTGCTGGATTGGTGTTTCTAAACTGATCACAAAGAGTGTTCCCCATATACTCTTGAAAATGCTGCAGTTGTGTAATATAAGGTTTTATATCTGGCCATTTTACTCCCACAATACCCTTCTGTCACTTCAACAATGATTTTAAACATAAATCACAAACCCCCATGTCACATAGTCTGAACTAACTCAGGCTAGGCCAGTTCAGGATGTCTAAGAGGCAGTTGAAAATGTACTACTTACTATCACCAAAAAGACATGGGCTGATACAGAGATCTGGGAATCATCACAATATTGGTAATGACTGAATCCATGGGAGCTGATGGGGTCATTGAGTGATTTAGTATAGACTAAAAGGCCTCTAGGCTAGGCCTCATCAATCACAATTGATGAGGATGCCGGCAATGTGAATGAATGTTATTGTGGCTTTGTTAAGCTTTATTTTCCCAGGAACAGAAATTGCTGAGAACTTGCCTTGGGTCAAGATTAAGAAAAGACCTCTTCTGGGGTATTGAATGCTGTGATGATATTGTAACCTAGTTGTGACCTAGGGACGGATGGCTTTTGTGCTTTCCATTGCCCCTTGAGAGGGTACTTGGTGGTGACTGATTTGTAATTCAGTTGTGATCCAGGGGTGGAAAATTTTTGACTTTTGTAGTTTGTGACTGACCAAATGAATGTTTGTTTATGATTGGAAACTAATCTCCAATTGAGGATTTACTAAGTGACTGAGTTACTCTGCATTTTGATTTTCTCTTTTCTGTGACTATTTTGCCTTTAATCACTCACTGAATAAATGTGGAGTTTACTCTGCTTGTAACCAGAACCTTGAAGCTGCTTGTGCTTGGAGTTGCAGTCTTCATGCTCCAAAAGGACCAAAATGACATCACTATTTTGGGGTCAAGGTGTAGTATGTCTGACTATGGCTGATCAGACCAATACAATCTCAGAAGGCCCTACCATGGGTTGAGCATAAACAGTCCACATGAACATTTAGAGTGAAGATGTCTCTAAATTTGCACATCTCCTGTTTCTTTTGATTGACTACAATTCTGTTTTGCTCATAGAGCACAGCACCTTCTTTGATGTGGGCACATCATGGTGGGCAGTCCTGTGCCAGTGTCTTCCGTGCTTCACAACCAATTCCAAAGTTCTTCAGAGAGACCTGGAGAATGTCCTTGTATATGAGTGCAATGATGAACATGGGGAATTCAGGGAAATGTAGGGAGACCTGTATGAACTGATGCAGAGTGAAGTAAAAAGAACCAAAGAACAATATATTCGGTGATTACAATGACTCCAATACAAACGAGACAAACACTAAAAAAGGATTTAGGTTGTACAGAGTATATCTATGATTGAACCTGAAGTCAGGTAGACTTGAGTCGAAATTTGGCCTCAGACACTTACTAGCTGTGTGACCCTAAGCAAGTCACTTATACCTCTATCTGCCTTAGCTTCCTCATTTGTAAAATGGGGAAGAAATTGGCATCTACCTTAGGGGTTTTAGTAGTGAGATAGATAGTATTTGTAAAGTTCTTTGCAAACTTTAATGTGCTATATAAATGCTAGCTATTGTCATTAGATGCAGAGTAATTGCAATAACCAATCACAGAGAAGAGACAATGGACCATATCCCCTCTCCTCTTAACAGACACAACAGTAGAGCAGCGGTCCATATACTATCAGACAATTACCAAATTGGTTGCTTTTGTTGAGCTATTGTTCTATATCAATATTTTTCATGTGCATGTGTGTATGTGCATAACACCCAGAAATGACTGTGATGTAAAAATAAATATCAATATAGATTTTTTTTAAAGAAAAATATTCTTGCTTGCTGTGGGAGGGCTTTTCCTTCTATGAGCTGGATACCTCTCTTCTGAGGAAATCTCTGACCTGGATAGCTTGGGTGGCCCCAGATGAGTCTCTTCCGTTTGAATGACCCAATGGGGAATGAACATAGCAGCAGCATCTTACATGTCCTGACGTCCATTTATTATTTTAGGGGATCTAGCTTCCTTCTTAGGAAGCACATAAATGGTCCCATGAGATAATCTCTCTTTTTTTTTTTGCTCCCTTTCCTTATTCCCCACTTTCCATTGTCCACTGGCTTTACTTTTTTTTTCCTGCTTGCTCTAAGCTGGTGCCAGAATTTTCTGTTTGTGGGGAAAATAAACATAGCGGTGTCACATGCAATAGCATGAAATTCTGAAGTCACTAACAGATCAAATGCAGCGGTCTGAAATTTCCCAATATTTGCTCTGGCGTCCACACCAGACCTCTTGTCCCAGGAATCTGAAATGTAGGGCCATTTTATAAAGAGAGAAAAAGAAGGAAAAAATAACCAGTGACACCCTGTCTTGGGTCGAGAGGGCAGAAGGTTTTCAGGGCAAGAATTTCAGCTGGGACGAACTTTGAAGCTCTCAGCTGAGAAAAATGGCAAGGTTGAGGCCCTTGAAAGCAGAGGCAATGTGGTTCAGTGGAGAGTGTGCACTGGGTATGAAATCAAAGGTTCTAGGTTCAGATCCTACCACTGCCACTTAGTCATAGATATGACCTCAGGCAAGTTACTTTTTTTTTCTTAGGCAATTGGAGTTAAGTGACTCGCCCAGGGTCACGCAGTTAGTCAGCATCTGAGGCTGTATTTGAACTCAGGTCTTCCTGACTCCAGGCCAGGAGCTCTATGCACTGCTCCACCTATCTGCCCCTAAGTTACTTTTATAATATTAAAAATAATATAAATGACTCCATATTGTTTTTTTAACCACTGTTTTGTGGAGCTAAGTTTCAGCTGCTTTTAAGACACCTGATTTTAAATCACAAGTTTACTCCCCCTCTTCAACTGTCATCTGACTACAAGAATAATCCTCTACCTGATGTCTCCCAACATCCTCCACCAAAAAGAAACCTGGTGTCTAAAGCACTTTATTTTCCTATTTCTCACTCCCTCTGAATTATATATTAACTGGGCAGAAACCAATAGTACGGCTCTTGGCTACTGAGAGCCTTGAAGGTAGTTTGCTTCGTATCCAACTATATTATTGGTCTGGATAGTACCGAGTTTCTTTATTTCGGTGTAATACTTTCCCTCTCTGGGTCTCAGGTTCCTCATCTCTATGTAATGATGCCAATCAGCACAGTTCTTATGAATATGCCCACGGCTAAAACCATTTTCACCAGGGTTTTGGAGCGTGCACAGAAATTCTGCAACTGGCTCCAGCCAAGGAGAGGCTCTTTGAATGGTCCACCATATCCAGAACCAGTGGGCTCCTTGGTCAATCCCCTATAACACATAATATGAAGGGATTAACCTAGAGGATTGTAAACTCCTTTCTGTGTCTAAAGCCATAATCCTGTGTCTAAATCTTGGCCAGATTCCTTCTTGATGGAAAGAAAACAATGAGTCCTCCCTGTCTGAATCTCTACAAGGGAAGCCAAGAGTCCTTACTACCAAGCCGCTATTCAACCAACAAACATTTAAGCTCCTTTTACCAGGTAATGGTGCCAGGTACTTAAGAAACAAAAATATAATAAAAGTTCCTGACCTCAAGGCGCTTATTCAAATGGGTGCCATTTTATTATGTGTTCTGAGCTCCGTCCCCACTCCACCCTTTTCCCCACAGCCTTCCGCTAGTATTTAAAGGTAGGCATTTAAACCACTTCATCTCCTTGCTCCAAACTTTCTTTCATTCCAGTCTTATTGTACATTACTTCCCCTTAGGCAGACTATGGTCTGGTCAAACTGGTTTTCTTGCCTTTCCTCATACACAGAACTCCATCCATTTCCAGTCTCTTTCCCTTTGCTTAGGTCATTTCCCATTCCTAGAATTCACTTCCTCGGTAATTTTCCTCTGCCTCTTAGAACTCCTAGTTTACTTTAATGATCAGCAGCTAGGAAATATAATGGATAGACATCCTGGCCTGGAGTCAAGAAGACCTGAGTTCAAATCCAGCCAAAGACACTTACTAGCTGTGTGATGCTAGGCAAGTCACTTAATCCTATTTGCTTCAGTTTCCTCATCTGTAAAATGAGCTGGAGAAGGAAATAGCAAACCACTCTAGTACCTTTGCCAAGAAAACTCTAAATGGCGTCACAAAGAGTTGGACTCAACTGAACAACAGCTTGTAAGAATAAGGCCTTTCTTGATCTCCCCAGCTCATAGTGCCCCCAATTATACTATATTTACTTTTTATGTACCTTCCAGTCTTATTTATGTGCATATTTTCTTCATATTTTGATAGCAGAGACCGCAAAAGTCTCCAAATTACCTAGAATCTCTGACTGGAGAAACCTGAAGTCATTACCTCTCTACTGAAAGAGAAATAGTCCAGAAATGTTTTATCTTAATGTGTACGCCTACTTCCTCTGAAGAAAATGTTAAATATACCATAGGCACGTGTGTGTCATGTATGGATTACACCTTTAATGGAGATCTGGCATGTCTTTGAAGAGGACAGTGCCATCTTAGATGGTCTGGTCAAAATCCCATGACTCATTATTACTGCCAAAATGTTAAAAGAACTAGAGGAAGGACTCTGGTGGTAGGTCATTACTGGAGGACTGATGGGAGTCTGAGAAGGATGAGAAGGCATGAATCAGTTGTGATCTGCTCCACCAGAAGGAATATCCACATTGTTGAGATCATGGGTCTGGAAAAGTATGGAGGAATAAGAAGTATGTACCTGTTACTTAATAATAATAAAAAAAAATGATATGCGGCTCTTGCCAAAAAAAAAAAATACATCCCTTTTTTTTTCCCAGTAGAGAGGTGAGGGATCAGGAATGTGCTGTAAATATTTATCAATTGAATTTCTGGGGGGAAAAGTATTCAGGATGCACTTTTTAGTCTAACGTGATTTTCTCCGTTACTTTCTTAAGCCTAGAAATCACCAAAACAGTCAATCAAACTGATTTATAACATTTGCTCATTTCTGAGGTATGAGGTGTCTTATTTCCTCAAAGTCTTGAGCATTAGGGCCTCTGATCTCTGAAATAGGAAATTTTCAAGTTAGGGTACCGATATCTTTTGAACAAAGTTGTGTCCTCCCTGTGCCAAGATCTGACAGCTAGGTGGCCCAACAGATAGAGCACCAGCCCTAGAGTTAGGAAGACTCATCTTCTTGAGTTCAAATCTGACCTCTGTCACTTACTAGAGGTGGGCCCTGGCCAAGTCAGTTAACCCTGTTTGCCTCAGTTTCCTCATCTGTAAAATGAACTGGAGAAGGAAAGAGGAAACCACTTCAATACCTTTGCCAAGAAAATCCCAAAAGGGGTCATGAAGAGTTGGACGTGACCAAAAAGTGACTCAACAACAACGACAAAATGTTCCCACCGAAAATTTCACAATTGGCTGTTATAAATGGATGTGAGCTGGCTCCAGCACAGCCCTGTAAGCAGTTCAAGGTACAAAATGTTGAATGCATTGTTTTCTTCGTCTGTTTTTCTTTGTTTAAAAAGCAGGGATCAACGGGAATTGGGGAGGAGATAGATCAGGAAAGGACTATGATGCAAATAATTAAGAAGTTCAAAAGAAACGTGAGATGTGCAAATTAGAGATGACTCCACTCCAAATGTGGAAGAGCCTTTTAAACTCATATTGTTCTGATCAGTCACAGTTGGACACACTGTACCTTGACCCCAACATAGTGATGTCATTTTGGTCCCCTTTGAGAATGAAGGACAACAACCAAAGGCATTAGCAAAACTAAAAAAAAAAAAAAGATAAACTGAGAAAAATACGGTGATTGGGAAGCATAAAAATAAAACTAATTATCATCTTGGTGATTGGGGTGTTTGAACATCTTCAAAAACTAGGAATTTATTATCAATTTGGATAAATCCCAAAAGTTTTCTTTTAGATACCCATTCTGTCCTAACAATTGACTTTTTAATGATGAAATTGACTGACAGGACCTATTTGTTAATAGAGTAAGCTAGACGTTTAGAAAGATCAATTATTTATTTAGCAATAAGCATAGTTTAACATTGGAACTCCTGCTGGCCCAGTCAGCAAGGAGACTGTGTCTATGTCATTTTCGCAAAAGGGAATTTCTGCTCTGGACCCACCCACATGGTCCAAAGTGGGTTATATTCTGAGGGACCCTGGCCTCTTTTTTATTTTATTTTATTTTTTTAAATTTTAATTTATTTTCTTGGTTACATCATTTATTTCCACAAGGTTTTGAGTTACAAATTTTCTCCCCTTTTTGCCCCTACCCCCCAGCCCAGAACATTGATCCCACTGTAAGGCCC
>JAQQSW010002864.1:0-14837 GCA_028646575.1 Pseudocheirus occidentalis
GAACTGTTGAAACTGTGAACATTGTACTGAATCTGATTTTGTAATGGAATAAACAGAGTGTTCACTAATACTGTGTAATCCTAATCTTAAAAGCTGTTCACAGTAGCATTCTCTCTGGAATCTACTGCTGATTGGCTTTACAGGGGAAGAGGAAGAAACCTAGCTTATGACCCTGAATGACCAGGAAGATGTTGATACTCTAAAAATAATAGGGATGTTCAGAAGAGGGGAGAGTTTTGAGGGAAAGATAATGGGTTCAGTTTTGGCACATTAAATTTAAGATGTCAACAGGATATCTAGTTCAAAATGTTGTATGTGCAAGTGGAGATGTGTGATGACAGGTCAGAAGAGAAGTTAAGACTGGATAAATAGTTTTGAAGATCATCAGTATAGAGATTATAATATAATCTGTAGGAGCTGGTAAGATCACAAAGTGAAATATTATAAAGGGAGAAGCAAAGTGGGCTAATGAGAGAGGCCTGCAGTAGTCCAATGTTTAGCAGGCATGGCCTGAATACAGATTCAGCAAAGGAGACTGAGAAGGAGCAGTTAGGTAGGCAAGAGCTTTACCAGGAGAAAATAGAACCATGAAAGCATAAAGAATATTGAGGAGAAGGAGGTGATTTACAGTCTTAAAATATGCACACATATCCATAGGGATTACTCCACTCAAAATGGTAATTAAGAGATTATTAGTTGCTTCAGAGAGAGTAGATTCTGCTGAATGATAAGATTAGAAACCAAACTCTAAAGAGTTAAGAAATGAGGAAGAGAAGAGAAGGGACTTTCGATAGATACCTTATCATAGAGGATAACAAAAAACAAGAGACAAAATAAGGAATGATCCCCAACCAGAATGGAGTTTTGTTCTTTGTATTGTTGATGATATATTTGTTGAGGGTATATTTGTAAGCACAACAAAAGCATGAAGAGATGTTAAATAAAAATGAGAAAGTGAGGGTGATAGAGTAGATAATACACTATAGAATACAAGACTCAATGGGACTTCCTGTTTAGGTAGAGATTTTTGCCTTTCAAAGGAGAGGGACTATGTCTTAATGTGAGATGAATAAAGAGGAGGTAGAAATACAAGCATTTGAGTCTTTTGAGATGGAGAGGCAGTAAGAAAAAAAGTTTTTGGATAATGTTCTCTTTTTCAATCAAATACAAGGCAAAGTGCTCATCTGAAAGGAGAGGAGGGGAAGGGAAGTATAGGAGAGTGGTGGTGGGATGATGAGTTTTGGAAGTACCATTGTGTTGAATGTGATAATAAGTCAATTAGAGAAGTATGAAAAGATTGACTTGCCACAGTGAGGGCCAGTTGAGGAAAGCACTAAAACTGAATAATATTCCCTCATGTGCTTCAGTCCTTTCATTTTATAAGAATGGAAAATGAAGCTGACAAAGGTTAAGTGACTTCTCTAAGGACATACAGACAATAAGCAGTATGTTTATCAACTGGCAAATCTGAAAATTCACACAAAACTGGATGAGATACTTAAAATGAGAAATAAATATATTTTGAGAGAAAATTAACAATTAAAATAATCCTAAAGAACTTTAATAAAAATTATTATTATAGCTAACATTTATATATTACTTACTATCTTCCAAGAACTTTACAATTATTATTTTGCTTGATCTCACAACAACCCTGGGTGGTAGGCACTATATTTGTTGTTATTTTACAGATGAGGGAACCAAGGCAAATGGATTAAATTACTTGCTCGGAGTAACATAGCTAGGAAGTGTCTCCAGCTGGATTTGAATTCATGTCTTCTTGACTTCATGACCAATATTCTCTCCATGGTGTCACTTAGCTGTCTGAGTTTAATTTAATGATGAAAAAAACCGGAAATGGATAGAATGAAAATTGATTTATGACAATTGTACACAATTTTTGGTTTTGAATAAACAGACAGGAATAAAATGACAGGGAGATAGAAAGACTCAGAAGGAAGGTAAAGAGATGAAGAAAAAATCAAAAGGTTTAATCTGTCAGGGGTAAAAGGATTGATGTAATAGTTAGAATGAAGAGCAGATAGGAACAGAGACTGTAAAAGCCAAAAAGAGCAGGAGGTGATGTCAGGAGACTGGGGTTTGTTGTTCATCCTTCATTCTCAAAGAGGATCATGACATCAGGGAGGTGATGCCATGACATGTGAGTGAAGTGGATTTAAGTGAGGCAGGGCTGTACAAAGTCACCAGCCTCAGTTTCTCCTCTGGAGCCATCTGGGTCCAGAGGCCAGATATAGGGACAATGCCCCAGGTGCCTCAAGGAAACATTTAGAGAGCTCTCAAGGGAGGGACAAGAGTAAAGTTGAAATGTGATGGGGTCAGAGAATAGGAGAGACAATCTCAATGGCAACAGGAAAGCATTAAAATACCAAGGAAATATTCCAAGGCCTGCTCCACAGCTTTTTCAAGGTTCCTTTCCTGTCCTTAGGTAGATAGGACCTGAACAATATTCTTCTTGCCTCCTGGAAGACTTTTTCTGCTTCAAAGTTCCTGGATATAAAACTGGAGATGAGAAGATACTCACCTGGTTTTTCTCTTCTTCTAGGGTGGAGGAAAGGGCTGCACCAAACAGAAAATGTCCCTTTGTATGTGTCTCAATGAGTCTGTGTGTATATGTGCATGTGTGATGGCACAGGCAGGTCCTAGTTATAACAACTGAATTGACTGAGCCCATTTGCCTCTAGAGCTGTGATTATCATGTCATGGACAGAACCAATGACATTAATCTGCTAAAGGAAAAGGGGATTTGGCTAAAGGAGTGAGCTTTTGTCCCAGATGAAAATGTCTTCAAGGATTCCTACTGATTAAGAATTCTCCAATTGCAATTACTAGTGAATAATGACAATGCTCCAGTGATCAATTAAACACAAAAGGAAGAGAAACTTTTCTGAGCTTCATTGGTTATATTAATATAAAAGAATATCATAGTTCTATAAAAGAGACACAAATGAAGAACCAGGTAATTAATAAATAAGCATTTGCAAAATACAAATTATATTCCAGGTGATGTCCAAGGTGCTAGAGATACAAATTAAAAAAGAGAAAATCCTTCCCCTCAATGGGTTTTAGGGATGCCAAGAGTACAAGAACATATAAAAGTGAAATCAATTAGAATTATAACAGTATATACATTGTCTACATTTTTAAAAGACAGAAATAGAAGGGTAACAAGAGGGTGTCATATGTGGAGGAAGGAAAGCTAATACCTTATTATGGATACTGGCTTAAACTTTGGAGATGTCCTGAGGGATCCTAGCACTCTTATATCAGCACTCTTTTTCATTCTAGTTCCCAGCCTCCCTAGCAGTCTCTGAATATGAATTCCTGCCTAAACTAATATTCTTTTTTTTGCATTTCAATAGTTTTATTGAAAGGTCACTTTCTTAGTACCAGAACATAATGGTACTTTGTTAGGTTACTTCAGCCAACTTAAGTTTGCACTCATGAATTAGAAAGGAAATTCTTCAATGAATCAGGTGTTTAGGAGTAACTGAAGAGTGCATCTGCAAAACACTTAACAAAATGAAGCATAAGACATCTGAGACATACTGTGGTTCTTTGGTTTACCTTTAAAGGGAAGTGTTGTTTTCCCCCACAACATGATATCAAAGGGAAATTATAGTTATAGCTATTGTGGAAGTTAAGCTGTATATTGCACTGATTAACTATATGCTTTCCCTACCCTCTATGTCAATTTAGATTCATTAACCTACAACTAGCCTTAAGTGCTCCACCTGCCACATAATTAGTCAATTAAATTGGTGCTTACTTGAATCTGGGTACACAACTCACTTTAGTCTCTCTAAGTTGAACTGTTTCAGGAGCATGGTGACAACAGTATACCCCATATGTACTGCTTTTAAATACAAAGCTCTACACTAACAGTCCAACCGTAATCCTTGTTTCAAAGCTCTAGCATGTTAGCATTAGCTTATATTGCTTTAGAAGGGCACAGCTGAGGTTTCAGATTGGCAGCCTATTAAGAATTGCTTGTATAAGAGAATTTTTTTTCTAAGGGGCTAGATATTGAGATAAAAATCATTCTATATACAACTGTATACCATATCACTTGTTCCCTACAATAAGGCTGAAGATCACTTAAATTTAACATGGCTGTCTACAACTTTAATAGAATTTTATAATCAAATATAGATGAAAAATATACCAAACAAAAATAAATCTTTAGAATTGTTGGATTATCTAGTTGTATACGGCTTCGACAAAGTTGTTTATGCTGCCTCAAAGACCAGTAACCCTGACTATACTAAAGTGCATTATACCATTTTTCTGAAGTTGATCTGTTTTGATATGAACTTGCATCACAATTCAAATAACATCAATTAAAGTCAATCACACTTTGCCATCAATACTACCTATAATCAGTATACTGATCCAGATACTACTAGATTGGATCAATATTAACTGTCAATTCACAGTATGAGTCCCCCATCCTTATTCTACATTATGGTTTCACATTTGAGTTTTAGTTTTTATAAACATGCTTCAAAGAAGATCATAATTTAGGCCTGAACACATTTCCGACTGCAGCACACATAATCAGTTTCCAACTACAGACTGTTTTCCCCTCAAGTCTGAAAACACCAATGCTAACCTAGTTCCTATGTTTCAGGCTTCACAGCTTAAATCCATTCTAATATTGGAGTCCACAGTTCTGATGTGAAATAAGCCTTCAAAATAGTTGAATTTCTTCACCATAAGAATCCTATTAAGACCCAGTTTCAGGAATTGTTGGAAGATGAGCAATTCTGTAATAACTATGCTTCAACTGATGTGCAGTATACCCAGACACAATCCACTTCAACTTCTGAACATTTGGTTTAGACCACTTGTTTGATGAGTACTCAGTTAGGCACTTTGCTACAAGTTCCTGCCAGGTCATCAGATCTCTGCAATTTATCTTGGAATGTTTCTGAAGACATTCTACTCCTTCCGTCAATTCTATAAATTTCTGTGCTTGAATCTCCAGTGCAGTTATAGACAATGCCAATACAGAAGGCTTTGCTTTAGAAAACATAATCCTACAGTGGCATGCCTTAAGTTGAGCTTCCAGTCTTTCAAAACTCAGGTTCTTCTCCTTTCAAATGGTAAGTTTTCATGAATGAGTGAGTAATAGAGCTGTAGAAACTGAAAGGCAGTAGTAGCTTCGACTTTCCAACACACCTTCTCTAACACAATCTTTTCCATTTGCATCAGGTCAGAAACTGTGAATTTGTATTGGCTTATTTGTATCAAATCGGTGGCTAATGGGACATTTCTCTCTTCCTCTGTTGATTTCACAGCCAGATAGAAACAACTTAATTGCTCATATCCAAGATGTTTGGGCTGTACCTTCATTTTGGATAGAAATCTGTCCAGTAAATTCACTGCTAGAGAAAAAGTCTCTGTGTCCAAACCAAAGAATTGTGTTTGTGTCTTTGTGATCTAAGAAGATCTTTCACTTCAAAGTCCCTCAGTCTTGCTGTCATCTGAAGGCCATTATCATGAACAGATTCAATTAGTCTCAAGCCACAGACCTTTGGCTGACATCTGGACTCCGGTTCCAACAGAACATTCAGCTGGTGCAGCAGTTTCTGAGCTTCAGTTGTTACCAGTGCCTCTATCATCTTGAGCTCCTCGCGGTGGCTCTTCTTCAGTAGCAAGCCTCCCCCCTCCCCGCCCCCCCCCCGCCCCCGCCCTGTGGTCTCCTCACCCTGAAAAATCAGTCCAAACGTCCGGGACGACGCGGGAACTATATGAGTGGTAGGAGGGGGGAGGAGATATTGGAGGGGGTTTATGGGGCAGCGGCTCCAGCGAGCTGAGAACGATACCAGTCCCAGGCCATGGAGCGCTGAGCCTAAGCTAATATTCTTAAGAGTGATAGTGGTGTTTTTTCATTTTTCCAATTCCTGGTATCTTTGCTCCCATCAAATCATCACCAGTAAGGAATGGATTTTATTATCAGTAGGGAAGGTAATTCACCTCATTAAGGATCCAACTTTCTTCAACTCCTGATAAAGTTTTCATTTCTGGAAGACATTGTAATTTAGTCAAAAGAGTATTGAAGTTGGGCTCACTTTGCGGCAGTCTCATGTCTTATTTGTAATGTGTGTTTGTGTGTATGCATGTGTGCGTGTGTGTGCATGTGTGAATTTTACATGCATTACATTAAGTTGTTTTGTCATGTGGATTATCTGTGTGCACATGAATCTTGCAGGGTAGCAAGAATACATTTGTCTAGATTTAGCTCTCTCTAACTTTCTCTAACTCTTGGATGCCTGCCCTTCCTAAAGGCATGTAGGAGATTGAGGCCAGAGGGTGGTCTCTCTGCTCTACTCAGAGAGAGAGAGAGAGAGAGAGAGAGAGAGAGAGAGAGAGAGAGAGAGAGAGTACTGGGCTAGAAGTAGATTTATCTTCTCCCTTAAAAATTATTAGTCTAGGGCAGTGATTCTCAACCTTCCTAATGTGGCAACCCTTTAATATTTGTATGTTGGGTGTATCTGCATGTGGGTGGACCCACCTGGAGACAGATAGAGGAGCGGAGTCTCAGTTCCTAAGACCACAGGAAAGGTGTGTTTTCACATGGTCTTAAGCGACCTCTCTGAAAGGGTTGTTTGACCCCCAAAGGTTGAGAACTGTTGGTCTAGGGGAAGTAATTTTTAGGTTAACTGAACCAGTGCAAGATGATAGAGGAAACACAACATAAAAACACGAACAGGGAAAAGTTTTGACACAATTTTATTTTCATTTCAAGCTAGGGCAGAGAGAAATTATAACTAGATATAAAAAGAGATATGTTAAATATTTGCGTTACATACTATAGCATAATAATATAGATAGTAAAAAAGATAAAGACCTAAATCTTGAGACCTAATATTTTATAAATAAAGAGTGGGTTAAAGAAAGGAACCATGGAATCAAAATGAAATATGTGAATGATTATGTAGAGCAGGCAGAACAGAGAAAAAAATGACAAAGATAAAAACCAATGTCTATCGGGATAGTTAATATTGGAAGATATGAGAAAGAGAGGTAGATTAATGCATTGTTGGTCGAGCTATGAATTAGTAATAACCATGCTATAAGGTTAGCTATAATGATCAGAGCATTTATCTAGATTATCTGTGTCAGAAAGTGTCATAGATGCTTTTGTTATTTTAGTGCTCCTTTTATTGTTCCTTTTTCCCTGAAGGTAGAAAGGCTTATTATTCCCATTTTATAGCTGAGGAAATGAGAAAACTGAGGCTAAGTTATTTGTTCAGGAGCATACAGCTAGTAAGGATTCAAACTTCAAGAGGTTTTTGCACCTGAAATACTTTGGCCAAGTTGGCTATTGAGCAAAGTTCTGCAGCCTAGAACCACCGTGTCTACACTACTGGAAAGAAGGAAGGAAAACTGGGTGTAGTAGTGAGTTTTGGTAAAGACCTCTGTCATGGCCTGGGGGCTTCCAGTATCATGGAAAGTGGGGAAGGCATGCTGAGTGATTTCAGGGTCAAAAGCATCAGTTCCTGGGTTTTTAATCTTCCTTTGGATTCTTGGTGTCCTCAACCGTGGAGACAGCTTTAGAGCAGAATTTGTGTTTTGGAAAGGTGAGAGGTCATTCTGATCAGAGGAAATATGTAGTCTTTCACTTTTTTGCCCTTGTTATCTGGAAGTCGAATGGAGAACTTTTAAGCACGTCTGATGGAAAGACAATAATTAAGTAGAAAATTTGTGAAAACAAATACAAGTGCAATAAAACTTCGAAATGATTTGAAACATAGGAGGAGCTGAATGGAATAGTTCCAATAATGCATTAGGGGAAAAAAATTCCCAGAACTTTAAATTCTTCAAAGACTTTTAAGGGACATAGAAACAAATAACAAAAACAGAGGAACTGGGATCAATTGTTTATATTCTGAGGTCTCAAAAAGATAAAGAAAAGGAGAATAAAGAGAGGAATACACTAGTGAAAAAGAAAGAAGGATATGGAGATTGTTATTTATCATAATTGTGGTTCATGAGGAAAAGCATATACAAAAGCAGAGCAAAAGAAGGGGATATAGGAATAGAGGAGCCTCACTCGTATCTGAAGTGTATAAACACATTAACAATTTGTTGTAGAAATACATTCACTTCAACAGGCAAACAAGGAAAGATTTTGAGCACTTAAGAGGGGGCAGGGAAGCATACAATAAAAAATACTTGATAAAGAAATCCTTGAAAGACTTAATGACTTCAATGAATTCAATGATCCACCTTCTCTCCAGAGGACCTATGATGGTTCATGTTATCCACCACTTGATGGAGAGGTGAAGGTGCAGGAAGATTTGTGCAATTTTGAACACAGGTCTTGAGTGAATTAATTTTGCTGGATTGTACTTATTTATTAGAAGACATTTTAATCTCAGTCTTTAATTGGGGGTTAAAAGGGAGGGTGGGAAGGTAAGCAATAGTGATGCCAAAAATCTGGGTTATTGAACCACATTGAATGCACAGAGGAAAAAAAGAAGGAAGGTCAGAAGGAAACAAACAAGACAATAAAATGCACTGTTTGAAATGTATATATGCATATGTATGTATAATTGTCTATCATATGAATTTATCTAATTCATAATATATCCATATTATATATGTTTTGCACATATATGCAATAATAAATGTTCACATGTGCATACATGTGTGTGAATACACGTGTTAATATGTTTAAAGTATTTACATGTATACATGTGTATATAGACATTATATAATCAGTACTATGAAATAGAGGTTCATCCTATTATATACAATTCTCTTCTTGTGTCCTTCTGTGAATATATAAATGCTCATTTTTGTTTTGAAGTTAAGAATTTAAATGAGACTATCCCTGACAGTACATATGATAACATGACTTGAACAAAAGAAGTGGTAACAAAAACATTGCCAAGGATAGAAACACAGTATGACTATGAATGAGATGTATTGTGATGAAGGAAAAGTCCTAGAAACATAATCTGTAATTAATAATTAATTAATTATGGTTATCAATTAATTAATAAAATGAGGTGAGTGGCCCTCTTGGAAGCCAAATACAAACTTGAAAGCCCCTAAATACTTAAATACCCTTGTAGAAGGGGTTGTACCTGATGGGCAGTAGGTTAACAATGAATGAGAGAATGGATATTATGATGAGAGGTAGGCTTTTTCTAATGCAGGACTGGGGAATGTGACTCTGATCATGTCACTCTTGAACAAAGAGACTCATCACAATTCAGATCACTCCTATCTGAGGGTAATCTAGACAAAAGGAATCCACCTCCACTCACTCAATGAACAATGAGGATTGGGTAATATAAGAGGGTCTAAGTGAGGTGAATTCTTTGGGTCAGGTCAGAAGTGCCCTTCAGAGGCTGGACTTTGAAGAAGCAGAAAGGGGAAAAAACCCTAGATTTTTTCCAATATAAGTAATTGTTTATCAATTTTATCAATTTTTCTAATCCCCCAATTTTATTCTATTGAGAGATGCAATCTCCTCAATGAATCACTAACTGATATGACAAATACTTTATCAAGGGTTTTAAACTACGGGGCTCATGATGGGAAAAAATGTGATGGGAAAAAGGAAAGAGGATATGTTGACATGACCCACTGGAGGCTAACCTCTTTAGTAAGCAAACCTTACAAAGAAAAAGTGCATAGGGAAAATGTAAATAGTAAAAAAATAAAATAAAATAGTCCATTTTCATAGGTCTATCATATCTTAAGGCTCAGAAGTCTCATTTTATGCAGTCATCATGTTCTCTGACCCTTTAGAGATTTCCTCTTAGGCTTGCTGGAATAGGTGGGACTTTAGAGAAGTTTCTAGGAGTTCAAGTCACTTATAGATGTTCCCTTTTTCTGCTAAAAATCTTTTATGAAATAGATCTTAATACATTTAAAAAGTTTGTTTTACCAATAACTGGGTCAAATAGTACAAATTAGTATAAACCTGGTGTCTCTATTATAAGAAAATAAAATTGGGAATTTTTATATTAGAGAATTTAAATTTTTAGGTTAGACCATTGTCAAGTTCACATATCTAAGGAACTCAAATACAAACCAAAAAATTGGAAAACTCTGAACCCAGTTTTTATACTTGGAATCATTCATTCCCCCATTGGAAGGATGAGATTATGCTAAGGAACTAATAACAGAATACTTTCTAATAAATTCTCTCAAAATTTGCTGTATTAACCACAATTTTAATGAAAGGTGTTGTCATGGAATGTATAAATACCTTGAGAAACCACCTTACAAGCAGTGATTATTAAGTAGGTTGTTTATAATAAAAATTTTCAATTTCTAGACATGTTCGAATGAATAACCCCTAGTAAGAGTAGATGGGTGTATATAATTTTTAAAGCGTTTACAAGATAAACCAAGAGCCAGTCTTCTTTTGAGATACTTTATTTTTGCTAAAATCCTTTTAACCTCACTCAGTAACAGAATTATATCCTAGTTTCACGATCTTTACATCATTGTCTAATTATCTCCACATAATCATGAGAAATTAAAGGATCTTATCTTACACAGGAGTCTGTAACTAGTAACAGATGACAAGGCTAACTAGTTATCTATATGGTTGTTCAGAATATAAAATGGACTAAAATTCTAGGTTTAATAGCTCAAATCTTCTACCCTTATATCTTAGATGTGTACTTAGAAAGTTTTACAAATAGTTTGGATTCATACTTGGTATCATTAGGTGAGATTAAAATGTGCTGGGCTAAAATATAAGATTCTCTTGGAAGGGCTGGTTTTTGTCCAGACAAAAAGAGATCTAAGCAATTTGATCTAATGGCAGGGCATGGTCCAATTTCCCCAGACAGAAACTTTAAGAGTTTTCATAGGAGAAAGAGTTAATTAAACCTCAATTTGAACAATACTAGGAATCATTTAAGATCCTATGTAATAGTCATAGATCACAATAACCATTTTCCCCCCTACTATAACCAATATTTATATATTGTTAAATATATAATGTGGACTTCCTACAGACTTATCCTAAAAGGTGGGTGGACAGGTACTAACCAGAATGTGATCTAACCTTACTCACATCCAAAGCTGCAGAAAATTATTAAAACAGTATTGTATGAATTTTGGAGGGGGGCTGAGCCAAGATGGTGGAATAAAGGCAGGGACTCCCTTGAGTTCTCCCCAGTCTCCTCCAAATACCTTTAAACATGACTCTAAACAAATTCTAGAGCAGAAGAACAGACAAAGACAGAGTGAAAAAAATTTCTAGCCCAAGACAACCTGGAAGGTTGACAGGAAAGATCTGTTGCCTCAGAGGGACAGAGAAGTATAATTAAGTACAGGCAGTGGCAGCACAGCTCCGGTCACAGAAAACCAGGAACAGGCCTTGAGAGTGACTGAGTCACCTGCAGCAGCGACAGTTTCAAGAATTCTCAACCCACAGATGCCAACGACAGATTAGAAGGGCAGCAGGGAAAATCTGTTGGACCTGGGGGAAAGTGTTTTTTAAATCATTTTTTGTTTTTCTTTTAGCTGAATTTCACTAGTGAATTGTCTTAAGTTGCCTTTCTATTCTGTATTTTTGGATTTGAGTTGAACATTCATCCTCACACCTTCATTGTTCACACTCGGGGATGGAATAAAAATCACCTGATGACCTGGAGAAATTGTGTGGCTTTACCTATATTACTTTCTAGTACTTCTCTCCACTACCAAAGGAAAACTCAGGAAATACAGATCAAGTTGAACATTACAAGTCTGTTCTTCTTATCTCCATCTTTAAGCTAGGGATCCCCTAAAGTCAGGTTCCAAAGTTTTTCTAGTGTTCATATTCTCCAATCATGCAGCAAGAACTTTTGACGATTTTCTTCCGACACATGGGCACATCCCTCATTACCTGGTATTAATTTGAGAATATATTGGAATAAAATCTGTTCCTTACTAGCACTAGATCTTTCCCTTGACCTATATATCCAAAATCATTATATGGAGCTCTCAGGGCCACAGAGAGTTAAGTCTGGCGATACCAAATGCTTCCCGGGATCAGTAACCGTCCTGTACGATTTACTCCCAACTCCAAATTAAAAAAAAACAAACCTTAAATTAAAAGGAAACAGAATAATGTTCACAACATTCAACATTTAGTTATGCCTTCCACAGCCAAACTTTTCCCATTGTGGTTTTACTATATCACGGATTAGCATAAAAAATTAAATGGGAATTTATCAGAAGTTTTGTGGAAGCCACAGATGACATGAAAAGGTCAGCAAATGAAACAGAGTCTGTGAGCAAATATTTCACTCAAATTTTGCAACAAGGTACTATAAACACCAAATAAAGGAAAATAAAAAAAATCAGAATTCTTTTCTGGCACATGGAGGGCAAAAAAAGGGTATGTGGATTTTCCAGATAACAGGGGTATAGTGCACCTAACCCTCATGATGCCAAAGAGATAACTGTAAAATCTTCTTTGGAAACATTAGGAAATTTTAGATTTAATTTGGTTTCCACTATATTTGTAAAACTATCACTTTTTAAATTTTTAAAAATTTAAAAATTTTTTCTATTTTAAATTTATTTATTTTTTGTTTTCAACATTTATTTCCACAAGATTTTGAGTTACAAATTTCTCCCCATCCCTCTCCTACCCCCACTTCCAAAGAGCAAGCCTACCGAATACCCCTTTTCCCAACTGGTTCTCTCTTATATCCTTCCCCTTCATCCCCTAACTTTCTAATAGGGCAAGATGGGATTCTATACCCCAGTACTTGTATATCTTATTTCCCAGCTGCATGTAAAAAAACAAAACACATTTTTAAACATTTGTTTTTAAAACTTTGACTTCCAGATTTTTTCCCCTTCTTCCCTCCTTACCCACCCCCACTGGGAAGATAAGCAATTCAGTATAGATTATACATGTGTAGTTGCCTAAACCATTTCTGTAGTAGTTATATTGTGAAAGACTAACTTTATTTCCCTCCATCCTATCCTACCCCCCCACTCAATCTATTTTTTCTTTGACCCTACCCCTTTTCAAAATTGTTTGCTCCTAACTACCCTCTCCCCCAGTCTGCCCTCCCTTCTATCTTCTCCTCTCTTATCCCCTACCCCCTATTTTCCTGTAGGGTAAGATACCCAATTGAGTGTGTATGTTATTCCCTCCTTAGGACAAATTCAATGAGTATCAGGTTGTCCCATTCCCTTTCACCTTCCTGCTCTTCCCCTCCATTGTAACAGATTTTCTTGCTTTTATATGAGATAATTTATCCTATTCTATCTCTCCCTTCCTTCTCCCAATAAATTCCACTCTCACCTCTTAATTTTATTTTTTAGATATCATCCTTTCATATTCAACTCATCCTGTGCCCTCTATGTATACATGAACATACAAATGCCCACACTCACATATATATTTATATATACATACATCCTCCTAGACATACATATGTATGTATTCCCTTCAGCTATCCTCAGAGAAAAGTCTTATGAGTTACAATGATCGTTTTTCCATGTAGGAATGTAAATAGTTCAACTTTATGAGGTTCCTTATGATTTCTTTTTCCTGTTTTTTGTCTCATGCTTCTCTTGCTTCTTGTATTTGAAAGTCAAATTTTCTGTTCACCTCTGGTTTTTTCATCAAGAATGCTTGGAAGTCCCCTATTTTGTTGAATGACCATATTTTTCCCTATAGCATGATACTCAGTTTTGCTGGTTAGGTGATTCTTAAAAAACATCACTTTTTATGGATTCTATTGTCATTTCTACACAGATGATTCTCAAATCTACCTATTCTGTAGTTGGTGACGTGAATAGAGAACAGGCACGGGAGTCAGGAGGACCTGAGTTCAAATTCAGTCTCAGACACTTAACACAAAACTAGCCATGTGACTCTGGGCAAGTCAATCCCAGTTGCCCTACATTCCCCCTCCAGAAAGCAAAAAAAAAAAATCTACCTATTGTTTCTTAAAAAAATTCCTGACCACTAGTTTAGATTCCCCATCTTCCTTTCTGATATCACTAACTGGATATCCAGTATGCAAAATCAGTTCAATAGGTCCAAAAGAGAACTCATTATTTTTGCTCCAATGCTCCTCTTCCTCATGTCCCTATTATTGTTGAAACCATTATCATCTTCTCAGTTACCCAGAAATAGGGTTAGGGTTGGAGACATTTAGGGTTAGGATTAGGTTTAGGCTTAGGCTTACAGTGCATTTAGTGTTAGGGTTAGGTTTAGGGTTAGAGTTGGAAGAATACATTGAGGGTTAGAGTCAGAGGCATTTGTAGTTAGGTTTAGGTTTAGGATTAGAGTTCAAGTTTAGGCTTAGTGTTAAGGTTAGGGTTAGGGTCAGGGTTAGGTTTATGGTTAGAATGGGAGGCATTTAGGGTTAGTGTTAGGGTTATCTTCAATTCTTCACTTGTCCTCCCTCCTCACTTCCAGTCTGACCCTGAGGCTTTTCTAATTTATTCTCATGACTTCTCACATATGCCTTTTTCTATCAAGTTGTCCTTGCCATCCTCAGGCAGGTCTCATTAGAAAGATCTTTTATAAATATCATTATTTGTAAACCATTCAAAATCAGCAAGTTTGTGAATCCTCATGAGCATTGTGAAAGAATGTGCTGGTTTCTTTTTTTTTTTTTGCTTTTTTTTTTTTTTGGAGGGCAGTTGGGGTTAAGTGACTTGCCCAAGGTCACACGGCTAGTTTTTTGTGTTAAGTGTCTGAGGCCGGTTTTGAACTCAGGTACTCCTGACTCCAGGGCCGGTGTTCTATTCACTGTGCCACCTAGCCGCCCCTGGTTTCTTTTATATAGGAGCTTTTAATCCCTTTATACACACTCCTTGAATAAAGG
>JAQQSW010002865.1:0-14837 GCA_028646575.1 Pseudocheirus occidentalis
GTGTAATTACACAGGACATCTCCATGGTGGGCAAATTGTGAGAGGCTAATTGTATGTCCCTCCTTCCTATCCTGCACACCCCCCCCTTGTTTTGTTCTCTACCCTGTCCTTGTCCCTTTACTGAGATGTATGCTTCCCACACCCCTCCCCCCTCATCCCCCTCCCCCCTATTCTCCTATGTGGCAAGATACTCATGAACTTATTTTTTTTAGAGATATATTTCAAGTTTTTACAAGGTAATAAAACTGTCCTGCTTGTCTGTGTCCCTTTCTGAATTTCTTCTTTCTTTTGTGTTTTTAAATGTTTCATTGATGCTCTTATTCTTTTTTGGTATCTCCGTTCCTATCTATCCGTTGCCACAACCCTAAATAGATGTTCTTTCCCGTAACAAATAAGGGTAAATCAAGCAAAACATATCAACATGTTTTTGAAAGAAAATGTGTCTTATTCTGTACTTTTAGTCTTATCAACTCTCGTGCAATGAACTTTACAAGAGGGAGAGAGCATAAATAATGGGTAGGATCAGGAAAAAAGGCCTTATATGTATGAGGTAGCATCTGAGCCTTGCTTTGAAGAAAGCTATGTAATATATACTAAATGGACGTGAGGAGGAAGTACAGTCTAGTCTTGAAGGACCACTTCTGCAATGACACCAGGGTGGAAAGTGGAATATTGTGTACAGGACAACAGCTGGGAGGCCAATTTGAAATGGAAAGTTACCAACAGGGAATACTACAAAACAGAATTGGAAAGATAGGTGGGAGTCAGATCATGGAGAGATTTAAATGCCAAGCATAGGATTTTGTATTTTATCATAGAGGCAGTAGGGAATGGTTGAAGATTTTTTGTGGGAACTAAGATGATGTCAGCTGTATTTTAGAAATTTCAATTTGGCCATTTCATGGAGGGTGGATTGGAAAGGGGAGAGACTTGAGAGAGGGAGACCAGTTAGGAACCTATTGCAGTGATTTCAGTAGGAGGTAATGAGGACCTGATCTAGGACTGTTGCTCTGAGAGGAGAGAAGAGAAGACAGATGTGAGAGATGTTGTGGAAGTAGAATTTAAAAGATTTGGCCATTGATTGGATGTGTGGAGGTAAGAGAAAAGAGTCAAGGATGCCTCCAAGGCTCAGGGTTTGTGATGGCTTATGGTTTCTTCTGGAACAGACCCTCTGTTGTCCCAGGCAGCTAGAGGCTAAAACCTGAGCTGGCTTAGAGTTTTTTCAATAAATGCATGTTTTGTGTCATGTGTGTAGAAGTAGGAAAGAGGTGGATACGCAAAACTTTATCCTTGAGGTCTGAGCCTTACCTGAATCATATTTCCCAGACCATTGTGATATTATGTTTTGCCTTACTACCTTAATCTTGGTTGCCATGTTATTTTGGGTCTTAGATTACAGGTATGGATATATTGATATTAGTAATAGCTTATATTTACATAATATTTTAAAGTTTTCAGAGTGCTTTGCATATATTATTTCATTTGATCCTATCCTATGAGGCAGGCATTATTATATTCATTACCATTTTGCATATGAGAAAACTGAGGATGAGAGGCTAAATGATTTGCCTAGAGTCATATAGTTATTTAGTGTTTGAGGTAGGATTTGAACCCAGGTCTTCCTGACTCTAAGGCCAGCACTTTATCCCTTAAGCTATGTTGCCTCTAATTGAATAGGGAAGATAAAAAGCTTTAA
Source organism: Pseudocheirus occidentalis (assembly GCA_028646575.1). Lineage (NCBI taxonomy): Eukaryota > Metazoa > Chordata > Mammalia > Diprotodontia > Pseudocheiridae > Pseudocheirus > Pseudocheirus occidentalis. The sequence continues at coordinate 1,697 of JAQQSW010002865.1, forward strand.
CATTATATACTTGATAAGTGCTTATTGAATTGTTAGGCTGTATTTGGGTTCTAGTCTCCTGACTAGGATTATTTTTCACTAAATTTACTAGCTGTATTGCTTTGGGAACATTGCTTCCTTTCTCTGGACCTCTTTTTTCTCTCCCCCACCCCTTCTATAAAATGAAGAATTGTGGCTAGATGGTCTCTAAGCTCATTCCTAGCTTTGAGTCTACTAATGAGTTACTTAATCATTTAGTGGGGTCCTAAGTTCCTTAGATATTCCTTAAGTAGATATTTCTAAGATTGAGGCATTGAGCAGTGGTGATCTGTTTCATTATTAAAAAATCTATCACATACCTTATTCAGAACAAATATGTTCAGTGGAATGATATTCTTTGCTATAGAAAATATGTAAACAACATCTTCAGTAGTGAGCAGGCAGTGGTGTTGGATTTATGCCAAATGGTCTCTGGCTTTGCTATTTAAAATATGTATTAAAATTGACTCTGTATGGCCTTGATTGATTTGAGCAAGGTTGAAAACTGATGAGAATGCCTATGAAGTCTTCAACAAATTCAGATGGTGAATTTGTTTGTTCTCCAAAGTAGTTCCAGTTGAAACTATTTGAATAAGAATGGGTTAATACATAGCTTATATATATCCATGCAGCTTTGGCAGGTATAGAATTTCTGATATTTTTGTCGTGTATCATTTGGTTTCACTTAAAAAAAGATCCCCCACCAAAACAAACCCCAAAAGGAAGAGGATCTCTTTTCTTCCTTTGGGGATGGCTGGTTTCTGATATTTTAAATGGATAAATGTGTAACCTTGTTATTTGACTGTGGTCCTGGGAAAGGTGCTACTTTATCATACTAGCAGTACCATTCATAGTTCACATAAATCTCCTTTCTGTACCCCTTTTTTCCATGACCCAGTTTCTCATTTTATCTCTCCTAGCTCTTGAACATGTCCCAAACTCTGTTCGCTTGTGGAAGGCAGCTGTGGAGTTGGAAGAGCCAGAAGACGCTAGAATAATGCTAAGTCGAGCTGTAGAATGCTGCCCCACTAGTGTGGAGGTACGTCATTGAAGTTATTTTCAGGTGACTACTTCAGGTTTGAACTGTGCATCAGATAGAGTTTGGAATCTTGGAAATAAGTTCTGCACTGAACTTTTATTAGGTTTATTGTATTCATTGTACCTGAATAGTGTGCCAGTGTGGAATTTTTTGCTTACCTCATGAGCAAAAATGGTCACTTACTATTTTCTGACTCAAGTGGGTATTACCTTTAAATTGTGCTTCTCTTTATGTTTGGTATTTTGTTCATCCCTCTAGGGCTAGTAGTTGGGAGGAGAAAAGTCGCAAGACAGAAATAATAGGATATGTCTGCCTGGTCTAGGACAGAGTCATCTGTTTTCTAAAAGCCGTCAAGTCTCTAGGTTGTTAAAGCTTTTTTCCCTTTCATTGTTTAAGTCAGTGATTCTTAATCTTGTGGAGGTGGAGGCTGGCATATTTCTTAGCTTGATCATTTTGAGTTGTACTGGATTATTGCTGATGAAGTATCTACACTAAGTTTAGTATTAATAGAAGTATTAATTAGTATAATAATAATCAATTATAATATTAATGCTAATTAATAAATAATTAATAAATCGATTATTTAATTAATTATCAATGAATTATTCATTAATAAATAAATTGAGTGATTAATATTAATAATAAATGTAGCATTGATATTTAATATTAATGGTTAGACCAGGAGAAAATGGGTAATGTGGGAAGGAGAGGGAAAAGGGGAGGAACCAGGTTGTCTAAAGAAGGGTAGACCAGCCTAGGTCAGAAGTGGAGCAGGTTTAAGCTCTTGTGCCAGTCTGTATTGGGATCAGGTTCATGAGTAGGCATTGCATTTTCAGCCTTGGTGAGATATAGAGACCCTGACTTTTTTTTTTTTTTAAGGAATGGATTTAATAATAATATCACAGAATCATTGACTTGATTTAGTCTAGTTATTGGAAAAATTGGCCTGGAATTCTATTTGAGTTTTTAAAATGCTTACTGAAAAATTCACGAATAAGTTAGTAGTCAACTTAAGGGAAAGTTTTGTTTAATGAGAATTGTTGCTATAAGAAAAATTGATTCATTTTTAAAATCAGAAGATTGTTTGAGTTTTCATAAATAACTAGTTGTATTTAAAGAGAAATTTGCTTGAGTGATAGTAGCATTCCCTAGGTTCTTTTTGGTGGCATGCATTCAGATTTATTCATCGTCTAGGTTGACACTGCTGCCTTGAGCACTGTCTCCTTTGGCATAGTAATCTGTCTCACTATCTGGGCTGCCTTTCTCTACAGCTTTGGCTTGCTTTGGCAAGGCTGGAGACCTATGAGAATGCCCGAAAGGTCTTAAACAAAGCACGTGAGAATATTCCCACAGATCGGCACATCTGGATTACTGCAGCGAAACTAGAGGAAGCCAATGGAAATACGCAGATGGTGGAGAAAATCATTGACAGAGCTATCACATCACTCAGAGCAAATGGTGTAGAAATCAACAGAGAGCAATGGATCCAGGTAATGACCCATATCTGCCTTGTCTTAAATAACGGCAATATAGAATAAAATATTTTTAACTTAAAAAAAACTATAATAAATATTGGAAATATCAATATTGGGGGAAAACAACCAGTACATTTAGATGAGAGGAATCTTACATAAGACAAGTAATTAGCCTTTGTATGCTTTTAGCAGCAACGAAGCACTGCTGCATACATATAAATATAACAGATGTAATTATATATTTCCCATATGCTGTAACACCTAGCTTTTCATTCTTTCACAATAACCACTTTGCTCAGACTTTTTGAGTACAGATTTTTGAAGAATTTGCATTGTATGTTTATGAAAATGGTTACAGTTTGTCAGTGGAAATGAAAAATGGCATCTGTGACTAAGAGGTGGATAATTCTAGAAAAAAATGTGCCATATTGTAGAGACTTGTTATATTGGAAAATTTTCTGTCATTCTTAGGAGAATCTTTGACCTAGAGGGAGCACCTTGCTCAGAGTTAGACTCTGCAATATTTACATTTAACATTATGTCTCTATTTAGGATGCTGAAGAATGTGATAAAGCTGGGAGTGTGGCCACCTGCCAGGCTGTTATGCGTGCAGTCATTGGAATTGGGATTGAGGAAGAAGATAGAAAACATACCTGGATGGAGGATGCAGATAGTGTGAGTCTGGGGTGTGTGTGTGTGTGTGTGTGTAATTCTCTGTGTGTGGCAGTTCAATAAATTTTAATTTTACTTATTAAATACTCAGTATATGCTAGGTATTAGCAAAATGATCAAACATGAAACAAAATGAAACAGTCCCAGTTGTCTGGCTAGTCCAGCCTTCTTACATTCTAAATAGAGGAAAACAATATGAATACGAATGACTAAGTGCCAAGCATATACAAAGAAGAGGGGCTGTTAAAAATTGGAGATGATCAGAAAAGGCCTTGGCTAGGAGGTAACACTTGAACAGAGCCTTGCAGGAAGCTGGACAGAGTAGTCACACTTGGACAGAGTAGTCACACAATTTCTGAGCAGTTTTTACCTCATCTGTCCATTATTTCTGAAACAAACTTAAATCTATGTTGCTACGAATTCATGGGGTAAATTGACTTTGTGGGTGTTGGACTGTTGACATGGCTATAATGGCTATAGCTGAGGAAAGAGTAATTACAATCTCATTTTATAGTAAAACACCTTGACATTTGATAACATACACAAAATATATCTGTATATATGTGTGTTATCTCATCTATTGTAAGCTCCTTGAGAGGATTCAAGTCTTATTTATCTTTGTATTTCCCTTGCCTGTTGAATGTGGATGCTTAGCAAATGTTTTTAAATTAACAAGTAACAATATTTAATAGATTGGCTATCCATAGAGAATAAGAAGACACCCTATTTAGAAGCAGCTTTGTAATTGAATCACAAGTAGCTCAGTATTACGCGAGCAGCAGTTGTCTGTTCACTGAAGTAGAGAGCTAGTAATGATGGCTGTAAAGGCTTTACTAGATTTGTGTTTTCTTCCCTAATTGTTGAGAACTGTATTGTTTTCCTCTATGTTTAGCTATTTTCCTTCTTATTTTTACTCACTTGATAGCAATCTGTTTAAATGTGGCTAATATATGATGGGGATGTTTATTGTAGGTTGTTCCTCTAAACAACTTTGTCTTTTACACAAACCTTGTCAATAATACCTTTTTTCTCAGCAACTCCTATCAGGAAGAATAAAATCTGAAGCCTTTTCTGTGCTGAAGGGCAGAGTATTCTTTGTACTACTTGCCATATTACCAAGGACTGATTCTGTTCACCCATTGAACAAAAACATACCAGGCACAATGATTGAGAAACTGAATTTTCCACTATTTTCTTTGCATGAAAATGATTATATATTCTTTCTTTGAATCCTTTTCAGTTTTATCAGACATTCATTAAGTGTCTCTTCTGTGCAAGGTCCCAGATGAGACTGGCTATACCAACATAAAAGATGATGTCCTCCTCACTCAAGAAATGTACAGCCCCAGTAGGGAGAAGGAGGCACATGCATCTATAATACAGACTACTGTGCAGACTTAGTGTGCTGGAGAGGTCAGGTAGGGTAGCATGGAGGGGTCAAAGAGGGGCGAGGATCATTTATAATTAAAACTATCAGGGAATATTATATTCAAAACATGCTGCCAGAAGAATTCTTCTCATTTCAGTTGCTATTCTAACATTTTTTCCCATAATTGATGCCATACTTATTAATTGAGGATTAGTGATAATTCATATTCTCCAGGAAGGTGATTAGAAACTTGGAAAGTGGCTTTTAGACTGGTTTCTGTAGACTTCAAGTTTAGTCACTCCTACATCATTTTGTCTGCATTGTACTTCGTAAGTAATATTTGTTTTGCCTCTCTTGTGTCTAACTCTTTCTTTGGTATGTAATTGTGTTAGCTTTTTGTGACAAGGGCAGTTTATGCCTTTTAGAACCTGGCATTTAGCTTCAACACTGGTCATTTCTATAACTATAGTTTCCTATCATTCTCCTTATCTCTTTGCTTTAAATCTAAGTTCCTTCCCAGTCTGCTCTGACCTTACTTTCTTTTCTTTGACCTCAACCCAGTGGTTAGCTATTTCATCTCTCTCTTGACCTTGGTTCTTGAATTCCTGACCCCTATAACCTAGTGCTACTTTCCTTTTGCCAAACCTTAACCCTGGATTATGCCCAACTTTCACTTCTGCTCTTATTCAGTATGAGCCACTGAACACAATTGGAGAAGTTTTACAACTGCTGAATGGCTTCATTACAAATTTGTGTTATCCAACCTCTACTGGGTCCTCACTGTAGTAAGGCAGTTGTTTTATTTCTCCCTAAATGGATTCCCTATCTCTCTGCAGAAGCTATTCCAAACCTTATTCCCTTCTTCGGGAAGGAACTTCCCAAACCTCCCCACTCTCTCAGCTGAGAATATTGGCTCTTACTTTACTGAGAAAATTGAGACTGTTTGATATAGTGCTCATTTGATAGCTTTGTCTTCTCCCATTCTTTTCATCTCAGAGCCCCTTAATAGCATATCATCTCACTACTGTCCTCCGTCTCAGTCTCTGACAAAGAAGTGCCCTTTGTCCTCGCCGATGCCCCCGTGCGACTCCGCCCCCCCCCCCCCCCCCAACTGGATCCTATTCCTCCCTGTCTTCTCTGGTACCTTTTATCCTTAGTTGTCGCCTTTCACCCTTCCACCTCCATTCCCTTATATCTTCAATTTCTCCCTATTAACTGACTTCTTTGCTGCTGCCTCAAAAATACCCATCCTTAAAAAACCTTCGCTAGATCCTACCATTCCCTCATCTACCATATATCATCTATATATTTCTCCTGCTTTTCTCAGCTGAACGTCATGAAAAAAGCCTTCTGTGCTTGCTGTTTCCACTTCACCCTCTCACTTTCTTCTAAACCCTGTTTGGTATAGTTTCAGACTCCATCACTTATATGAGATTATTCTCTCCGAAGTTACTGTTGGTCTCTTAATTGCCGTATCTGATGCCTTTTTTGTTTTTTAAAGTTCTAAGACCAGTGAGTGGTGCAGTGGATGGAGCAGAGGATTTGGCGTCAGGGAGACCTGCCTTCCATTCTTGCTTTAGGTACTTACTAGCTGAGTGACTCTAGGCAAATCACTAATTTCTCTAAGCCTCAATTTTCTCACTGTAAAATGATAAAATGTAAACTATTAGCACTCACCCAGCAGGGTTGTTGTGAGAATCAAATAAGATAAAATTTAGAAAGCACATTGTAAGAGACGAATGAACGTCTCCTGCCCTCAATTCCTTCTATTTGAGGGCTTTTTCTCAGTGTCTTTTGCTGGTTCATCGTCACTCATATTATGACCCCTAATTGTAGTTGTTCCCCAGGGTTTTATATTATGTCCTTTTCTCGTCTCCCTTTATACTTTTTCTTTATTTCTCTTAGTAAATGCCATCTCAAGGCATATAACTATTTCTGTGCAAATGGCTTCAAGATTGATCTATCTAGCACCAATTTCTTCCCTGAGTTTCAGTCCCTCATCAATTTCCCATTGGACGTTTTGAACCAAATATCCTGACAGCCTCTTCAGCTCAGTATATCTAAAACTCATTTCATCATTTCCCCCCCAAGTTCTTCTTTTATTCTCTTTCCAGATCTTCTTTCCACTCACACAATTACCACCAGTTCAGACTATCATCACCTCATGCTTAGTTGCAGTAGCCTCCTAATTGGTCTCTCTGCCTCAGATCTTTCCCTGTATGCTGCTGCTATCTTTGCTTCATACTGCTGCCAAAGTAATTTTCTTGTAAACACAGACCTGATTGTATGACATTACTACTCAGTCAACCCTAATGACTTCCTGTTATCTATAGGAAAAAATATAACCTCTTCTATTTTACTTTCAAATCCTTATACAAGCTAGGCTCAGCCTTTCTAGGTTCATTGAATGTTACTCCCACTCCCACCTTCCGTGGCATGGCCCGAACTAGGCTTCTTTCTGATTCTTATACGTAGTGTTCCAGCTCCCAAATCTGTGCATTTGTAATCTCACATACCTGGGATGCATATGCTCCCTCCTTACTGCCACATTGTCTTTTACATGAGGCCTTCCTCATTTCACTACCTTTTGTGCTACCCCTCCCAAACTATTTTGTATTTTTTTCATTTTATATTTGCTCTAAACAGGGTGCCCCAAAAGTCTTATTATAGGTATAAAATTTACTAAGAATGAAGGAATCAAACATTTATTAAGGTTTATTATATGTCAGGCACTGCAGTTAATACTTTACACATATTATCTCCTTTGATCCTCACAGCAACCTGGGAGGTAAATACTACTACCCTCGTTTTATAGTTGAGGAAACTGGGATAGCCGGGTTAAGTTATTTGCCCACAGTCATATAGGTAATAATCATCTACGATTTGAATTGAATTCAGGTCTTCTTGACCCCAGTTTCAGAGATCTATCCACTGTGGCACTTAGCTACCTTAAATAGATTAATGCTGTTAAAGCTTAAAACTGCACTATAACTTTTGGGATGCCCTGTATACTTTTTTAAAATTTACATTGTCTCTCCCATTAGACTGTCACTTCCTTTTGAGTTTTTGTTTAATTCTTTGCACTTATATTTCCAGCACCTATTATAGTTTTTGGCGTGTAGTAGGCACTTAATAAATATTTATCAGTTGATTGCTTAATAATATTTTTCGAATTGAAATCATTTATTAAGTACTATAATGTGTCAGTTACTGTGCTAGACACCAGAGAAAGAAAAACAAAAATGAAACCTATTATAAGGAATTGCCTTCTGTGAGGGGAAGGGAAAATATAGATGATTTAAAAACAAAAGAAATTAGTAAAAATTTACTTTAAAAAACCCTACTCTCAAGGTGCTTATAATTTAGCTGGAGGATATAACATGTATGTGTATGTGTGTGTATTTGTGTGTGTAAAATAATAGATATGAGGTCTTTTTGGTAGGAGGGCATTGACAGCCGGGAGGATCAGGAAAGGCTTCATATAGGAGGTGATATGTGAACCACACTGAAGGACTAGGGATTCTAAAGAGGTGGAAGTGAGGAAGGAGTGAACTGCAGGCATGGATAGCAGCTGCAAAACCATGGAGTTGGGATATAGAGTGTTGTGTAGGAGCAATCATAAGAAAGCTGCTTTTACTGGATTGTAGTGTATGTGAAGCAGAGTAATCTGTAAAAAGACTAGAAAGTCAGATTGGAATCAGGTTGTGAAGGACTTTAGATACCTGTAATCAGAGGAGTTAAAATTTGATCTCAAAAATAATAGGAAATCATTGGAGTTTATTGAATAGGGGAGTGACACGGTCAGATTTATACTTGAAGAGAATCACTTTGGCAACCTTGTAGACGATGGATTGGACTGGAAATAAACTTTTGCCAGGGAGATAAATTAGGGAGCTATTGTAGTAGTCCAGGTGAGAGGCAATGAGGGTATGAACTATAGTAGTGGTTGTGTGGAGGACAGATTCAGTAGGTGCATTAGAGATAGAAACAAGATTTGACAACTGATTGGATTTGGTTATGTGTGGTGAGTGAGGGTGAGGAGTCAAGAGTGACTGGAAGAATGGTAGTGTCCTAAATAGAAATATAGAAGTTTAGGGTGGCTAGGTGGCGCAGTGAAACAGAGTGCCAGCCCTGGAGTCAGAAGGACTTGAGTTCAAATGTGGTCTCATACCCTAACATAAAACTAGCTGTGTGACATTGGGCAAGTCACTTAACCCCAATTGCCCTACCTTCCCTCCTCCAAAAAAAAATACAGAAGTTTGGGAGAAGGGTGGATTTTGAGAAAATTATGATGAACTTGTTTGAGATATATAATGGGACATCAAGTTTGAATGTTGACAGTTGTGATGTAGACAGTTGGTGATATATAAGTGTAGCTCAGAAGAGAGACTAGAGTTGGTTATGTAGATCAGGAAGTCATTTATATAGAGATGATAATTAAACCAATATGAACTGATGAAATCATTGAAAGGGAGAAACACCTGTAGCAAGTAATGTTTTGTATTCTACTTAAAATTCTTAGCAAGCAGCAGCACCAACCAGAAACAGAAAGCCCCATATGTTTCGTGTTTGGTTTTCAATTTCTTATACAGCATTTCCTCTGTCTTGAATTATAACATTTAATTGTGATCAACTAATATTATTATGCAATTCCTAGTAAATATCACTACCAGGGAATCACAACTGTACAGGAAGGAATCATTCCATCTGTTCCCATTGAAGAATATTCTGATGCCTATTTTATCTGTTTTTCTTTTTTGTATAGTGCGTTGCCCACAATGCACTGGAGTGTGCCCGAGCTATTTATGCCTATGCCCTGCAAGTTTTCCCAAGCAAGAAGAGTGTGTGGTTGCGAGCTGCTTACTTTGAGAAGAACCATGGGACCAGGTATGTTGTGGGATGATCGGTATTTTTCAAATGGGCGTAAAAACATAACAGTTTTAATTTCTGATTTGAGGAGCAGCTACATTAAAATCTCTTAGAAGTGCATTAGCTCTCTTCTGTATGGTTAAACTCTGATCTTTTATTTGGAGTGATTTATGGGGGAAGAGGTACTCAGAAGGCAGGTCGTGATGAGGATAAAAGTCTTTTATGACACTTTGTTGGCTGACTACTTTGTAGTCTTGCTTGCTAATCTTTATGACCATTGTGTACAGCATTATCATTATTTTTCAGGCGGAGAAATTGAAACACTTAAGAGAGGAGTGTCACCCACTTATTTGGTGGCAGGTCCAGAGTTAGAATACTCTGGCCGCCTGAGAGTTTTAGCTGCTGCTGAGCTGAGGGAAGCTTTTTTTTTTTGTCAGTCAGGTGTTTAGAATACTTGATGCAGGGGGGTTTATGATAAATTACTTATTAGAATGGATATGAGAGTAAAGGTGCTGAGAGATCTTCAGACAATTGAATTGGGCTTTTAACAGTGTGGGAGGGTGAGTCATTTGGGATTACAAACATATGCTTCTCATTTAAATTTCGTTAGTTCCAATTTTTGGCTAATGCCTGTGCTCTGAGGAGGTCCTGGATAATTTTTAATTGTCTCTTTAATTGAAAAAGTATTTGAGGTTTTGTTTATTGGATATAAGCTCTGATTAAATTAAGTGTTGCAATTTCTTAAATGTTTAACTCTTGAGGGTGTTAGCACACAAACATGTACTCTTCCTGGTGCGTCTTAATGTTTACTCTGTATGATGTATATCTGACATTGCTTGAATCTGGATCAACCCTAGTGCCAACTTGTTTTAAAAGCCTGGATTTTCTTTCTCTTCTTTTGTAAGGTTATTAATTCTTTCCTTTCAGGGCATTTCTCCATATAAATCCCTAAAGTGATCAGCTACCACTCCACAAGGCTGTATTTGTGTTTGCAGTTTTTTAATTCCCATTTTACTACAGTGTAGAAACTTAGGAAATAAAGGCATGAACACTTCTTTAGGGTTTGGATGGTGTGTGCGTAGAACCACACCACTTCAACTAGTCCTTATAACCTTACAAGTTTTCACAGTGGGTCATTGGACTTTGTGTGCAGTATATTCACCTTCAATCCCTTATAGTCTGGCACATGAGCCTAGAACTGTAGAATCTCAAGAGCTGGAAGTAAACTGAGAGGTCACCTAGTATAATTCATACTTAAATAGGAAGGGCTGTGAAATATTCCCAATAGTGCAGTGGTTCTCAACCTTCCTAATGTTGCGACCCTTTAATACAGGTCCTCATGTTATGGTGACCCCCAACCATAAAATTATTTTCGTTGATAACTATAATTTTGCTACTGTTATGAATCTATCTGATATGCAGGATGTATTTTCATGTTACAAATTGAACATAACCCACAGGTTGAGAACAACTGTAATAGTGCTTGTCCAGCCTCTGCTTCCCTCTAGACCTGTTGTTTCATTGGTGTAGGTAGCTCCTAGTGAGAAGATCCCTTTTCGCCTCCCTAACTACTATGTGGATCAGCAGCTGTTCTTCACAGTTGATCCAGCCCGCGAGTTGGGAATACTCATGTTCCTGTGTGACCCTACCTAGGCAAGCACTTAACCTCTCTGTTTGTTTCCCCATGTGTTAAATGGAGATAATTGGATAAAATGTAACAAAATATATAAAGTGCTTTGTAGAGTTCAAAGCACTATACTAATGTTTGGCTATTATCATTTTTACTGAGAATGTCAGGAAGTCAAGGGGCTTTGTTATAAGGGGGAGGGTTCTGTTTGTGGGAAGGGGGGAATCATTTTGAAATGACAGTGTTTTTAAAAAGCTTCAATAAAATATATTTTTTAAAAGATCAGGAAGCCTTGAAATGTCACTACAAGCTCAGCCATCTTAAAATAACTTCTAAAATAACGCGTTTGTCATTTTCTTTTCCTGTTGGAAGTATAAACTCAACTATAATTTTTATTTTTATCATTGGTATCCAGACTATTTTCGTTGATTCAAGGTGAAAATGCCTGACTTAGCACCATATCCTATGAGAATTATTGCTTCAATGAGTAGGCCCTTTCCAAGACACACAAGCTGTAAAAGGGGTCTCTCCTGAAGTTGCTTTTATCAGAGAATGGTAGTTAAACAATGAGGTGCTTTGTAGAACCTTATTGTGAAGTTGGTTTTAGGATTTTTATTGGCAAAAAGAGCTTCCCGAATCCTCCCCGTTGTAAAAGTTGATGAATCATTTATAGTTTTGGACTTTGAAACAATAACTATATTTACAACATCAAACGATAGTGGAAGTTAGCACGCTTACTTCCACAAGTTTATGACCACAAGTCTGAGTAACTACAGCCCCCTGTTGTCTTGTAGGGAATCCCTTGAAGCACTCCTGCAAAGAGCAGTGGCCCACTGCCCAAAGGCTGAGGTGCTCTGGCTCATGGGTGCCAAGTCCAAGTGGTTGGCGGGAGATGTGCCTGCCGCGAGAAGCATCTTGGCCTTGGCTTTCCAGGTGGGTATAACTGTCACTAACACAAGCGGGAAATGTGAAGGCCTGAGAGAATTTGAACATGAGAATAGCAAAGCCTCTTAGACGATGTGCCACCTACTCTTTTCCCAAGACTGTTTGCTTGCTCAGGAATGGATTAGTCCCTGCGTTGACAGTAGGTCTGCAGCAGGAGGAAAGAATGAAGGCCGGAAAGTATCTGGCTACATTCTTAAGCCAAATAGAAATGATTTTTGGATGCTTTGTTTTTAATATCTTATTTCCCATCCATTAATGAAAATAATCAAGAGGTGATGGGATAGGCTAAAAATTAGGATATGAGATGTTGTTATATATATATAATTTGAAAGGATTTCAGAGTTTGGGGTACTAACTTAGCAGAAAAAGCAAAAGACAAGGTCTGCTTCATCCTCCATAGCTATGTATTGATTTATCTGCACTTGATGCCTTCTGAGTCTCTCAGGTCTCTTAGTTAAGCTGACTCATATTTGGCTTCTACTGCTGGGTTCAAAATTTGCTTTCAAAAATGGGAAATTTGTTGCAGCTGGTGGTAGCTTAGACCCCAAGTCAATCACGCCTCAAGCTTACTCTGTCTAATGTGGCCCTCAGTGTAAATATTCTGCAGCTTTATGGACAGACATCTTTGTCAGAAATATTCCAGTTCCATATTTGAAATATATAGCAACTTCTAGAACTATACTCCCTCTATATGAATTGAAAACAGTGCAGACCAATTTGAGAAGGGGGCCATGAAAGTATGTTATAGTGAATGGTTCTTTGTATAAGAGGCTCTGACTGCCATGCTAAATTTTAATGGGATCCAAGATAGCAAGAAGCGCATTCATTCCTCTGAGTTTAATACAAAATCATAAGAAATTATCCTACATATAATTAATATTAGCTGACTTTGGTTACATTTAAGCCTTTTTTTCATTTTACATTTTTGTTGCCCATTTTTAATATACCCTAACAACAGTGGCACTGACCAAATGCACTATTTTAAAAATTGATGCTTCCTTGGTTTCTTTAGGTAACTACAGTTAATTGAATATCCCTTAACCTTTTACAGTTGTTCCCTACCAAAGAATGTGAAATTACTTCAGTGCTCTGTATTAATTAGGAAGATAGGATGAATGTAGGAAAGG
>JAQQSW010002866.1:0-14837 GCA_028646575.1 Pseudocheirus occidentalis
CTCACATCGTTCTCATTTCTCTTCCCACTTTTTCCTCCACTTCTCTTATTTGGTTTTCAGAGTCCCTTTTCATTTGATGTATAGCTTCTAGGCATTCTTCAATTGTCTTGGAAGCGTTTGGTGTGGGAGTTCTGACTGGGTTGTCTTCCTCCCGTTCCATGCTTTGATACTTTTTGTCCACAAAAAAGGATTCTAGCATTTTATTGCTGTTCTTATTTCGCTTCCTTTTCCTCATGTTGGCCAGTCAATTAATTGGTTGGTATTTTTTAGCTCTGTGAAACTCTGCTTCCAGGGGGGAAAGCTCTGTTCCAAATTGCTGGGGTTTTCCCAGCTGCAGGAGGTATTAGGAGGGTGTTGCAAGTCCCCCCAGCTTTGGCTTGCTGAAAGCCCACCTCAGGACCACCACCCAACACCACGATTTGGATCTAGGCCACTCAACGCAAGAGTACTTGGCCCTGATCAATTCATTCAGCCCCTCTGTGGAGTCCGCAGGCCAGGGGCTCTGAAGCAGCCCAGTGGGGGCTGCCGCCAGTTCCAGCAGTTCCCTTCCCCCACTGCTTCCTTGCCCCATGGGCAGACTGGTGGAACCACTTTTCCTTGCCCAAATTAAGCCTTAAAGTTTCACTTTCACTGACCGTCTCTGATCCTGGTTTGATGGATTTGAACATCCCCTCAGGTGCTTTAGATCTTCTCTGAATTAGACTCAAGCTGTAGCTTGGGAGGTTCAGCTCCTCCTGGCCGCCCTCAGGCTTGGCCTGCCAGCCTGCAGCTGCCCCTCTCCAATCCCTTTTCTTCATGCCTTGGTAGATGTGGAGGTGCTGGAGGCTGTAGATCTTCTCTCCTGCAGACTGGCTGCTGTGTGGCTCGGCTAGGCTCAGCTCCACTCCTTCCCACCACCCTGGGCCTGGCTCAGCTCAGCTCAACTCCTTCCCACTGCCCCAGGCCTGGCTGTGGTCTTGGCTTCAGGCTGGGCCAGCCTCTGCTCCTGGCCCCGCACGATGAGCCCCTGTTGCTGAGCTGCCTTCTGACAGAGATGTGTTTTCTGTATTTTTGTGAGTCTGAAAGTCCTAGAATTTGTCTGGGGTCATATTTTATGGGTGTTTAGGGTGGTTGTGTAGGAGCTGCAGAGCCTTGCTGCTTCTACGCTGCCATCTTGGCTCCCTTGAAGAGAGCTCTTCTTAAAGGTTTGGGGACTAATAGTCGATAGCATGGAACCCATGAACCAGGGAATTTAAGTAAAGTTTCTGATCAGTGCTTGTTCTGTATCTCCACTGAAATCAGAAAAGTGGGAGAATGATAGTGGAAATGAGAAAAAAGTTCAGGAAATCCCATCATGGAAAGACAGTCTCTGGCTTACCCTATTACTGTACCTCAGAGTGTTATTTTCTCCCCTGAGTGAGCCCAGTGTGGGTCAGGTTTTACTACAAAGGAATTTTCTAGGTTACAGGAACCTGATGAGTCACTTGAGCAGTGGCTTGTGAGGGTTTGGTCTAATGCAGTCAAATGAAAAAGACTTGGGTTCCTTTCTGAGGTCTTCTTCCTACAGAGTTAACTAAATCAATTAGAAGCTCCAGTCAGGGACCAACCTTTGTTCCTTTTTAGTTGACTGAGCTGGGGAGTTACTCATAACTGGTTGCTTAAAGAAGAATCTCCCTTGCAGTTGGCTCCTCCACGGTAATCTCCAAGGGAGGGGTTAAAGCTTCTGAAGAGAATGGGTTTGATAGATCGGATTTATATAACTCTTCCATGACCTGCCACACAGTATGATTGGCCTTCCTCACAGTAAATTGAGACCCCAATTCAGCTTCCTAGTCACCTAGGGACATGAAAAGTCTCAGTCTAGGCCTTTCAGACTTGGTGGGTACCTGAGACTATGCAAGTCCCAACAACCTGCTGATCAGACATTTATATGAGGAGAGAAAGGCTTAATCTATCAAAGTTCTTTGGTTTAATATTCAAGCACTTATAAGTGCCTCATTTCCTCTCAAGATTGAATCTGAACTAAGAGTGTTGGCATTAAAACCATGCCTCTAACACATGCCTTTGTCCATTGTCACCCAGCCAGGACTCATTCATTCCCGGATAGTTAACACACTCCTGCCCATTCCTGTTATGGCCAACCCAGTGATATTGAATGCCTACAGCTGAAGAAAAAAGAACAATCTCCCTACTGTTGAGATGTAAGTGTCCATAAAATTTTGAAGTATATGGTTTGGGGGTGCTTGAGACCCCCAAATACCAGCACACCAGGTCCTGTCAAATGAATTTGACTCAAATCTTCTTTCAGCCAAAGAAAATGCAAAGTTTATTAAAGATTCACCATAATGGGGAGACTATTAAGGAGCCTCAGTATTTGTGATGCCTGTACTGGAAAAGCTGGCCAGAATAATCTGACAGAGTTAATTTGTGCTAGAAAGTTTTCAGGCATTCCCTCCCTCATGGAGGCAAGGTGGGGTATATACAGAAAGGTTGTGGAAGGAATCTAGGGGTGGTCTAGAGGAGAAGTTTGGGGAGGGTCTTCAAGAGGAGTCAAATGAGGTCAGACCCCAGTGATGAGAGATTAAGGGTGGGAAGTAGCTGGACAAAGGATGGCTAGGTGAGAAGCAGAGATTTGGGCTGAGCCACAAAGAAAGGCTTATGGCCTCAGGCAAATGCCTCATCAAATGGGAAGATTCAATCAGAGTTCAAGGGGGTTCCCAGAGCCTGTACCCCATCACCACCACTACCACCTCAACACTCCAAACCACAGATATCATCTCCCTTATTTCCATATACCTCAACCATATACTTCCATTGTCCCACTTCAGATCTCCCTGCCCTTTTCACTGTGTGCTCTAAAACTCTTAATACAGATTTTCTTCTTTCTCAGTGAATTTAGTGAGTGGCTCACAAGCTCCCTCTCTACCCCTCTATCTTGTCATTAGAGTGAATATTTAGTATGCCCACTGATTTTTCTTCCAAACGCCCTCAAATATTCTAAGTTTCTAATTCCACAATTTCCACAACCAAGTCCTTGACTCCATTTCAGCTACACACAGTTATACACTAATACATGTCGTCTTTGATTGGGTTGATATTTTAGCTTCTGTCTCTAGTCAAGTTAGGCTAGTTTTTCTTAAAAGGTATAGAAATTTTCCTTTAGATTTGGTTGACTTTGGGGACTAATGGCTCGGGTTAATGACATCACCTCTTCAGCTAAGAGGAATAAAAAACAGTCACAAAGAGCTTCAAGCATTCTTTCTGATGCTCTGCAAACCATTATATGTAACTAAGGTAAGGGAATTTTGTTTAGCTAATCCAGTTGGTGACCTATTTCACCCTTTCCCTGAACTCTATTTAAAACCTTCAATGGCCACCCCCCCCACACACACTTTTTCAACTGAGTATATTGCCTCATACTTCTACAAAACAAATAATTTACTGATATATTACTAGGAGCTCCCCTTTCTCCCTTTCTCATGTCACTTCCATCTGTATTATCTCCCACAGTCTCTGCTTTCACCACAATAGAGAAGATGGTCCTTATCTTTGACCAGAACAATTCCTAGATAGGGAGCTATGATCTCATCCCTTTCCATCTTCTTTAGCAGGTTTTCCTTTCTACTATCCTCCCTTTCTCTCTAATATTAAATATTATCCTAACTATTAATTCCTTGCTCTTACATAGAAATATCTCAAAAACTCTTCACCATAAAAAAATCTCTTACTGCAGCTTACCATTAGAACTAGTTATCATCTGTATCTCTCCTTAAGTTCTCATCCAAACTTGAAAACGCCATCTACAATCAACTCTTCAATGACTCTTCCCTCACTGTCTTCTAAACCATTTGCAATCTACTTGTGGACCCCATAATTGAAGAGGAATGGCTTTGTCCAATGTTACTAATGATCTCTTAAGTGCAAAGTATAATGATTTTTCCTCTTATCTTTAAGCTCTTTTGCAGCATGTGATAACTGTTGACCACCTGCAAGTTATACTCATTCCTCTTTGGCCTTTGGTGACATGATTCTCTCTTCTTTCTCCTGCTTGTCCCATATTTGACCTTAACCTCCTTTGCTGGATCATTATCCTTATCAGACTCACTAAATATGGGTATTTTCTAAGTTTCTATCCTGGACATTCTTTTTTCTTTCTTGTCTCAATCACTTAGTGATACCATTAACTTCCATGGGTTCAATTGATGATTCCTAAATCTACTAATATAGGCTTCATCTTTTTCTTAAATTTTAGTCCTATGCTAACATTTGGACATTTGGAACTAGATATCCCATGGACAATTAAAAACATGTCCAAATAGGACTTACTACCTTTCTCCCTCAAACCCACCCATCATCTGAACTTTCCTGTCACTCTAAAGGTCACCTACTGTTCTTCAAATAACTCATGTTCACAACCTCAGTATTTTTCTTGACTCGTTCACACTTATTGAACATAACCAATCAGTTGTCATATCTTATTTATTTGTTTTACAACATCTCTTCTCTCTACTCAAATAGTTTAGACACTTTCTTGGATTTATTTCAATAGTTTTACCACTAGTGCATGACTAAGTCTTTCCCTACTCCAATCCATCCTCCATGTTTGCAAAACTGATTGTTATAAACCACAGGTCTTATCAGGTCACTCCTCCCTCCTTAATAAACCCTATTTGCTCCCTAGCTCTTAGAGAGATAGAGAATGAGTAACAAAGACAAAGTAGAATTTACTTGATCACCTCTTACATGGGTTATTTTATGTTCATTTGACACTAAACACTCTACTGGAATAAAGATACGTAGAAATTGAGAATGATAGGAAAAGAATAAAAATGTATAATTAGTTTAAAATTTATTATATTTAAGATGTTACTTTGTGTTTGTTTTCAAAAAATTACTGTTGAAAATACTTTGTTCAGAGACAAATATGATCATTCAATGAAACAGAGGACTTTCAATCGTTCTTGATGAAAAAAAACAGAGCTGAACAGAAAATTTGACTTTCAAATACAAGAAGCAAGAGAAGCATGAGATGGTAAACAGGAAAAAGAAATCATAAGGAACTTATTAAAGTTGAACTATTTACATTCCTACATGGAAAAATGATCATTGTAACTCATGAGACTTTTCTCAGTATGAAGATAGTTGAAGGGAATATATATGTATGTATAGGAGAGTATATGTGTGTATAAATATATATGTGTATGTATATGTGTGTAAATGTATACATAGAGGGCACAGGATCAGTTGAACATGAAGGGATGGTATTTTAAAAAAAGAGGTGAAAGAGGAATATATTGGGAGAAGCAGAAAGGGAGAGATAGGATAGGGTAAATTATCTCACATAAAAGAGGCAAGAGAAAACTGCTACAATGGAGAGGAAGAGTATGAAGGTGAAAGGGAATGGGACAACCTTACTCTTATTGAATTTGGCTTAAGGAAGCAATAAGAAACACACTCAACTGGGTATCTTACCCTACAGGAAAGTAGAGGGGAAGAGAATAAGAGGGGAGATGATGGAGGGGAGGGCAAATTGGGGGAGAGGGTAGAGAAGCAAACACTTTTGAGAAGTGACAGGGTCAAAATAGAAAATAGAACTAGAAGGTGAACTTGGAATATACAATGAATCCATATCATATGAGGACCAGTTGAAAGAATTAGGAATGTTTAGTACATAGAAAAGAAAATTCTCTTGAGGATGGGGACAGTACATGATATTAAGATATTTAAAAGTCTGTTCTATTGAAAAGGGATTAGACTTGCTCTCTATGATATCACATATATGGTAAAGCCCAGAGGTCCTTAGGGTGTATTAGCAAGTTAGATGGCAATGCTATGTTTTTGGTTTGTATTTTTTTTTAGAACACCTAGTGACAAGGAAGATGGTATGACCTGGTGGTTCTTTAGCTTTAATTTCATTAAATTTATTTAAGTAACTATAAAAAATATACTTTGAAGAGATTGATATCCTTGTAGTAAGAAATTCCTAGAACATTAATGCTAATTGTGCTGTAACATTTCTTGTATTGTGCTGTAAAGAAAAAGTTTTATTTTCATTAATAAAATTATTTACATTCCACTTCAATTAAATTCTTTTTTGGCCAGCAAATGTTAGTCTTGTACGGAAGCATGTTCTGTGATTAGTAACCAGCTTCATTATGTAAGAAATACAGGTTAAAATTTTTGTTTCCCTGGAGCTAAAATGGGCTAGTTTTTCTCAAGGGGGGGAAAGGTAGGGACTTGACTCTTCTCTGCATTTTCTTTTAAGTTCATGTGATTGTATTATTGATGAACACAAGGAAGTTGTTGTCATGAATCTGGAATCACTAGAATATGAAAAGATACATTTGGTTTTTTGCTTTTAAATGATTATTTTGTAACTTAGATCTTCAAATATTTTTAGGATATATTCAAGTATAATTCTCTATTTTTTTCTGTCTATATTAGAATTACCAAGTGAGTCCCACATTAAATTCTGTATTAGTTATTCAGGAGAAACTTAAAAAACCCCATAAAACCAAAAAATACTGAACTACCCTAGAGCATTTAATCTTTTGTACTTTCTCTGATAACTGAAAAAGGAACTTTGTAGTGGTTCCCTGAAAATGGAAACTGCTGGGGACAGAGGAAGATGAGATGTGCATACTTCTTTGTTGTGAGTCTCAGTTTATGGGGGGCAAACAATTCTACCGTGAAGAATGAGTTCTGTGGGATTTTTTTTCCCTTTTATTCTAGCAAAGGAAGTTTGAATTTAACGGTTTCCCCCACTTCTCTTTTTTTGACATTGTAATGTACTGGATAAATAAATTCCAAACTCGAG
This sequence comes from Pseudocheirus occidentalis, assembly GCA_028646575.1. Lineage (NCBI taxonomy): Eukaryota > Metazoa > Chordata > Mammalia > Diprotodontia > Pseudocheiridae > Pseudocheirus > Pseudocheirus occidentalis. The sequence goes on from JAQQSW010002866.1 coordinate 6,797, forward strand.
GGAATAACCTAAGGCATTTGAAACATAAAGATAGAAAGTAACAATGAGTGAAAAAAAAGTGTGTCTTTGTAGGGCCTACAGCAGGAAGTCAATGCATCCTATTACTTTTCATATTTCTCTTCAAAACAGCTGAGCCTCTTCTCAGACTAAGTATATTGTTAGTAAAATAGAGTGGTAATTCTCTTGACAATTTACTGGACTTACACTACTCTTCCATTTATACCAAAGTTAGTAAGAAGAAAAGAAAATACAAACCTAGTAGTCTCATATTCCTAGAAGAGAAAGTCTTGGAGTAAAGAAAGAAGCAAAAGGAATAAGCAATGTCCAGAGACAAAGACATACCTATATCTATGCCTATGCCCATGCATGATAAGAATGTTGGGCCTGGAGTCAGGAAGACTTGAGTTCAAATATAGCCTCAGATATTTACTTGTTGTGTGATCCGGGGCAAATCACTTAACCTATGTTTGCCTCAGTTTCCTCATTTGTAATTTGGGGATAATAATAGTGCCTACCAGCATAGTTGTAAGGATCATATGAGATAATAATTGTAAACTCTCTTAACAGACCAATCAATTTCCCAATTAGACAAAGAAAAAAAAGACTCAGATACCGGTGTTTGCTCTCGATCAGTTTTAATTTGCTGCAGGAATTAGTTTTGATAATTTTATGATCCTTGATTGCCTAATCAGGAAACTGAAACCCAAATCCTGGTTGGTCATGGCAGTGAGACTTAAAGCAAGGCCTTGATTTGGAAAGACCTGCTGATATGTTATGTATTTTTTATTTTTTGCTTTTTTTTTGGAGAGGGGAAGGCAGGGAAATTGAGGTTAAGTGACTTGCCCAAGGTCACACGGCTAGTAAGTGTGGCAAATGTCTGAGGCTGGATTTGAATCCAGATCCTCCTGACTCCAGAGTCGATACTCTATTCACTGCACCCCCTAGCCACCTCTGATATATGTAGAACAAGTTTTAAGGATGGTTTTGTTTCTATTAATCTGTTTAATATTTTATACTAGGCATCCTGGGGGCTATTATTTGATGGACAAAAATGCTGCTTGGGATAGAAACTTTCAAAGGTAGATCAAGATAAAGTAGTTTAAGGGAAAGTATTGAAGAGCCAAATAGCCATGGTTGAAGAGGTGACTTACCTTATTGATAACTACTGGTAGAGAAACCTAGAAAACTATACTTCTCTGCCTTTCTCCACAAGGCCTTGAGGTTAATTCATTTCTGGTCACACTCCACAGGAATAAGCTGAACGCTGTTCTTAAGTGACTCCTAATCATCCCTGTCTTTTCAAATTCTCATTTAAGTACAAATGAATTAGGAGTTTACCCTGGTTAATTTGGTCATACATTAAATAATTAGATGTGACCTCCATACTTGACCACCACTCTATCCTGAAGGATAATTTTTATCTAATGGTGGGATAAGGTTTTATAGCAGCCGTTCTCAACCTGTGGGTCATGACCCCTTTGGGGTGAAATGACCCTTTCACAGGGGTCACCTAAGACCATGGGAAAACACATATTTCCGATTGTCTTAGGAACCTCCTCTATCTGTCTCCAGACAGGTCCGCCCACATGAAGACATGCCCACATGCAACTATTAAAGGGTCGTGGCATTAGGAAGGTTGAGAACCACTGTTGTATAGGATGGCTATATACTGGTAGAATCAGCACAACACTTCATCTATAGATTTGATTTACATTGACAAGCCTCATCACAAAAGGTTGGTTTATAAATAATAATTCTAACTTATTCATTTATATGCAAACACCTCAAGGGCAATAACCATTTAATTTTTCATCTTTGTATATCCCAGGGCCATACACATAGAAGATATTTAATAAATGCCAGTTTCAACTAATTGAAATGAACAAAATTGAGAAATTCAAGGCAAGGGGGCCAGAATACCCATGTCTGGCCAGGGAATTTACGTCCCAATAGAAAAGGTTTTTAGGGATACCAAATTTATATCAAAAGGATACTTGTTGAAGGATTATCAAGTTTTTGTGCTTTCACAGACTCCTGTGTTTCCATGAGCCAGAACAGCTGACCAATCATTACTCTTCTTTTTTTTCCCTAGACTTCTTATAATCTATTGCCTGCTTGTGCTTGTAATTAAAATGTTACTATTTAGAAAGCTACAGTTTGTTTTGAATTTTTAGCATCCTTTTTACAACACTTGCTTCTTATTGACATAATTGGAAATTACCACAATCTTTTGTATGTGAACTGTTTCTGAAAAAAATTGTAGAATCAATGCCCATGTGTCAATAACAAGGAATAGGATCACCAATCCCATTTCAGAATATAGAGTAAGCAGGGTGAAGGTATTTCCCTAGGAAATGAACCTCTTCTGCTGGAACTGCATTGACCATAATGGCCACTAGCTTTGTTTTTCAACCTTCATTGTTTCCAGTTCTAAAGGTAAATGGAAAGAAGTGAAGGGATATTAGACCAGACTCAGAAAGACTCAAATGCTGGCCATATAGATGCTTGTGTGTATGTGTGGGGGAGGGGTAGTGGTGATGGTAGTAGTGGTGTTGGTGTTGGTGGTAAAGAGCACTGACTCCATTCAGATGTGGAAAAGAGGTGACTAGTAGAGTCGCCTTATCCAAAAAGGAATGAGAGCTGTGGGAGACGAGGTCTTTAGAAGGCCAACTACACACCAATCTGATACAACTGTTGTATCAGAGAAGCCCTACTATAGATTTGATTAAAAGGATAGTTAGAAATGTTCTAATTAGCTGAAAATATCTATTGGCTCTGATGATAAAGGTATTCTGGTCCCCTTGCCTTTAATTCTCATTTTTGTTCAATTTAATTAGTTGAAACCAGCATTTATCAAACACTTGTTATGTGTATGGAATGTAAAAAGAAGGAAAATTAAGTATTACAGAATCTCTGAGTTGGAAAAGGACATCAAATGATGCCTAGCTCAGCTCTTACAACCTGAACAAGAATTCCCCTCTGAATTATACCTTAGATGTGGTCACGCAGCCTTTGCTTGTATACTAGAGCAGGAACCTACTACCTTCCAAGTGAACACATTCTGCTTTTAGATAATTCTATTATGAAACTTCCCCCCCTTTCTATCAAACCCAAATGGAAGTTTTGCAGCTTCCATTTGCCATCATTTCCCTCTTCCACATGATTTATGCCTTTCTAATACCTGAAGGTAGTTATAATCTTCCCTTTGAGTCTTCATTTCTTACAGCTTAACAACCCCAATTCCTTTAAGAATCTTCATAGGTTTTTGTGCCAGTTATATTTGACTTGAACATGATTCAACTGCAAAGAGCTGATGAAGAATCTTCCACACCACCCAGTGGATGTTAGGGGGCATAGAAAGGGGCCTTCAGATAAAGCATAAAGCACCTATCAGCATGTAGAGGCTACCTGACCTACTGCTCAGGAGTTCCTCATTTCTGAAGAAACTAGCATTCTGCTCATATCTACCCAGGGATACAGAAAATGACTTTGAAGATAACAGAAAGGCATGAAGAGGCTGACTCAAAGTGTATTTGTATGCCTCAGTAAAAATGAAGCACGCAATTCAAATTCTTTGAGTCTTCCATTTATGTCAAATCAGATGGAACCTAGACTAGGGAAGGCATGAATTTGTCACTATGGCACATAGGTATGCTATATGCTCACTTCTGGGCATTCTTTTTTTTCAGAGGGGGCAATTGGAGTTAATTGACCTGCCCAAGGTCACACAGCTAGTAAGTGTCAAGTGTTTGAGGATGGTTTTGAATTCAAGTCATCCTAACTCCAGGGTCAGTGCTCTATTCACTGCTCCACCTAGCTGCCCCTAGACATTCTTCTTCTTCTTGGTGTCCTTTCTAAAATGTAGTGCTTAGAACAATACTCAATATTCTATTGGATCAGAGAACTTACCTCTATAATCCTGGAAACTGGCTCTTTCAGTAAAGCTTAAATTGGCATTAAATTTCTTTGCTATCATATCACAACATTGACTCTACTGAGCTGCTATCTCCCTACAGTCTCTCCATCAACCTCCAGATCTTGTTCAGGGGGCCTGTCTAGTAGTACCTCTTCCATAATGTACATGTGAAAGTGTTTTTAGAATCTATATGTGATACATTATGTTCATGCTTTTATATTTCATCTGATTAAGCATAACCTGATATTCCAGCCCATCAAGAACTTTTTGAGTTCTGCTTCTATCACCAAGTATTTAAATATCCCTCCAAATCTGCAAATTTGCTAATCATTCATGGTTATCTATGCCTTTATGCAAGTGATTGATTGAAAAAAAAAGTTATGTGCAACAGAATCAATCACAGATCTCTGGGGCATTTCACTGGAAACCTAGTACCAAGTTGATATAAAATCATTAATATCTCTTCATTTGACCTATCTATTAAATGAGTTCCCAATCCATTTCCTTGATTTTCTTTTACATTTCATAAGTCTCCAAATTTTCCTCAAGACTACAATGAATGAATGCCAAATACTTTGCTGAAATTTATAAAAACTATATCTATAGCATTTTCCTCATCTACTTGTTTAGTAACCCTGATAAAAAGGAAATGAGGTTATTCCAGCATGGGCTATACTTGATAAAGCCATATTGGCTCTTTCTGGTCACCACTTCTTTTTCTAGATATTTACTAAGCATACATTTATGAATATATTTAAACATTTTGCCATATATCAAAATCAAGTTCACTAACTAGAGTTTTCAGAATCCATTATCTTGCCTTTTAAAAATTGTGACACTTTCCCTTCTCAAAGGCTATAGTACTTTTCCCCATTCACTATAATCTTCAAAGGATCACTGCCAGTAGCTCAGCAATCACATCTGTCAGTTTTTTCAATAAATGAAGAAGTAATTTTCTCAGGCCTGGTGACTAGTTTAATGAAAACGAACTTCTAAAATCAGGAGACTGCTTCGCTGTTCTATACATCTTCTCTAACAAGAGGCCCTCTGAGCTCCAGATCTATGCACACGGATCAGGTTCAGTGCTCAGGACCACTAGACTGACCACTAGAAGCAGGCCAGTCTCTTTTTTCTTGAATTTGTCATCTCTTTACACTTACACCCTGGAGGTCTGAGGAAAATTACTTAAACTCATTTTTGGCTTATATACAGGGACTCCCCAAAAGGAAAGAGTAGAGTATATTCATCATACTAGGCCAGCAGCTATAGGAAAACTATGCATTTCTTCATTCTAAAAGACATGCTTAACAAAAAGTAAAGATGGACCCAGCACACATTCATCAGAGGTATGCCAGAAAATCCCTCCCCAACTGTAGGAAGCTATGGATCATTTATTTATATTAAAAACCAGATTTACTACTAAATGTAGATATCCCCACAAAAGAAGAATATAAATAATCTTCTAACAGTTCAGTTGTTTTCAGACAAAATCCAATAAAAGAAGTAGGTGACCCAAAGGAAAGGGACAAAGTTCCTGCTGAATTTTTTCTGACTGAAAACTAGTAGTTTTATATACACTGAATTTGAAGGACTAATTGGATAATCAAAGGGAGATTTCTAAATTGAAATGGAAAATGTGGGTTTGGAATTTTAAAAAAAGTTGCAGCTGGAGAAATAGATTTAAGAATTATCATTGAGGGGTGTGATAATTTGAAACTTGTTTCTTTTAAGTTAATGTTAACAAGAAATTATAATTTAAAAAAATCACCTCAAGAGTGAATATATTCTCTGAGCAAAATAATACATATAGGGAACAGGGCAGAGAGCCAACATCTGTGTCTTGATTTGAAGATCATAGAGGATATAGCACAGCAAACATAAACTTTCCTGATATGCATTATTTTGTAAGAAGAAAATTTAGGAAGCAGAAGTGGAGAGCATTTAGGTAAAGATCAATGGAAGCCACCCAGAGTCTACTATTTCTGCTAAGAAGAAAGAGGCATGTGTCAACCTCAGTCCTCTTTGAAAAAAAAATTGCTTTCTATACTGATCAGAATAATCATATACATTTAGACTCATGTTAGTCTTACACCCTGTTCTTTGGACAGTGAATCTTTCCTTGTGGTTCTCTTCTTTTGGAAACAGTATAAAACAATCCATATCCCAAGTCCCAGGTAGGATTTTTAAATGGCATTTACAAAAGATGGAAGTCAGGGCAGATAACAAAAGACAAAAACAAACACATGATACAGACTTGTAAAAATTTAGGGTGCATTTAGATTAGAAAGAACTGAAACTGGTCTGGACAGCTAAAGGAAACAAAATTGTGTTTTATAGTAATGACTCTGTTTGGTTTACTTGTAGCAATATTGAAAAAAACTAGCATCGAAAGAATGGGATAATTTTGCTGATTGAAGTAAATGAGATAATAATAGAAAATAGAAAAAGCAGAGAAATGAGAAGGAGAAAGAGGATGCAGAGGAGAAGATAGAGAAGTTTGTGGAGAATGTAAAAGAGAAGGAGGATGTAGAAGGGTGGAGACATTAAGGAAATGGAGTTTAATAGCAATTGATCATGAAGGATCTAAATTCAGGCACAATAGAGAATTCTATAGCAACAAGAACCCCAATATAGTGGCAAAAAATATGTCAAAGCAATAAAAAATTCAATTGAGGAAGAGTTTACATTTCTAACCTCAGAGGAGGGGCCCCAGTCACATCCCTGTGGAGTGCGCTGGTTGTATGGGGAAGACTTAACATCATGGTTGTAACCTAGATAGAAGCCTTTGTGAGATAGAGCAATACTTAAAATATATATATAGATATATTTATTTATTTTTAGCTTGCAGCAATCACTTACATAAGTTTTAAATTTTTCCCCCTCCCTCCCCAAGACAACTTGCAATCTGATATGGGCTCTACACATACATTCCTATTAAATGCATTTTCACATTAGTCATATTGTATAGAAGAATTATAATGAATGGGGAAAACCATAAGAAGGGGAAAAAAAACATAAAACAAACAAAAAAAAAGGAAATAGTCTGTTTCATTCTGCATTCCAACTCCATAGTTTTTTCTCTGGATGTGTCTAGAATTTTCAATTGTGTGTTCTTTGGAATTGTTTTGGGGCCTTGCATTGCTAAGAAGGGCTAAATCTTTCAAAATCAGTCCTCGCACCCTGTGGCTGTTACCGTATACAATGTTCTCCTGGTTCTGCTCCCCTCACTCAGTATCAGTTTATATAAGTCTTTCCAGGTTTCTCTGAAGTCTCCCTATTCATCATTTCTTATAGTACAATAGTAGTCCATTACATTCATATAACACAACTTATTTAGCCACACCCCAATTCATGGGCATCCCCTCGATTTCTACTTCTTGGCCACCAGAGAAAGAGCTGTCATAAATATTTTTGTATGTGTGGGTCCTTTCCCCATTTTTAGGATCTCTTTGGGATATAGCCCTTGAAGTGGTATTGCTGTACTTTATATATTTTTTATGAAAGACAATTCTCTGCCAGGATACTAGCACAGTAGTAATTGGATTGTTGTTGTTGTTGAAACTAGATATTTCTATGTCAGCCAGACTTGAAGTACAAAAATCATTCACGAGCCCAAATCCATGACAATGTAACATGGAAGCTTTGATGTGTTCTATTTTTGGCTGGGACAAGTTCACTTCTCAGACAAACTGGTGACTATCTACTACCTGGGGCTCACCATATTGGGACCAGATTTAGTGCAGACAGGTGATTGGCTTTGGTCCTACTGCATGCAGCTCAGAATGTTGAGCTCAACTAATCCACCAACTTCAGTTTTCCCCATAGCAGGGATTTTAGAAATGTGCTGCCATACCTGAATTCAGAGACTGGATCTTGCAAAACAGGTATAGTCCAGTGATTTACCTCTCGTATTTACAAAACACATAAAGATGAGAAAAGAGAGAGAGAGACAGAGAGGGAGACAGACAGAGAGCAAGAGAGACAGAGAGAGACAGAGAGAGAGACACAGAGAGACAGAGAGAGACAGAGAGAGACAGATAGAGGGAGAGAGAGAGGGAGAGGGAGAGGGAGAGGGTGTAATGTTAATGAAATCAGAAGATCTTCCATGCCCCTTTCTATTGGCAC
>JAQQSW010002868.1:0-14836 GCA_028646575.1 Pseudocheirus occidentalis
AAAAAAAAAAAAAAAAGATTTAGATATAATGATCTTCATTGTTATTGACATGTCAGTCTGTTGAGTGTGCTTTCTTTCTTTGCAATTAAACTGAAGGGGAGTATCAGAAAAATCGGCTGTTCTGTCAAATAGTGTTCATATGTGTGTCTGTGTGTTTGTGTTCATGTGTACATGTACATATATATGTATATAACTGTATAGCAACAACATAGAGAAATATATAAATAGAAGGCATATATATCCATATAACAACTCTATAGAAATATATCTAACATATAGATATATAGATGAAGTAGAGATTATGCAGGAGGTCTTTTTAAGCAAAACAGTCATCAGGTGGAGTGCCAATGTGATGAAAAGTAAAAAGGCCAATTTTTCTGAGGCCAATTTTGCTGAATTACAGAGTGATGGATCCAGTGAGACTGAAAAGAGAGGTCAGGTTGTGTAGTTCTTTAAAAATTATGCAGTTTATATCTTATTTTAGAGGTGATAGGAAACTAATGGAGTTGATTGAACAGGGAGAGATATGGACAGCTAGGTGTCACAGTAGAGAGCATTCTTTGCCTGAAGTCAGGAAGTCTCATCTTCCTGAGTTTAAATCTGACCTCAGATACTTACTAGCTGGGTGACCCTGGGCTTAGCAATTTACCCTTTTTGACTTAGTGTCCTTATCTGTAAAATGATCTCAAGAAGGAAACAGCAAATCACTCCAATACCTCTATTAAGAAAACCCCAAATGAGGTCATGAGGAGTCAGACATGACTAACATGACAGAACAACAAAATCAAATGTGGACAGGTAGGTGGCACAGTGGAGTTTTAGATACTTACTGGCGAGGTGACCTGGGCAAGTAACTTCAACTAATTCACTTCAGTTTTCTCATCTGTAAAATGAAGATAGTAATGAAACCTACCTACTAGGTTTATTGTAAAGATCAAATGACATAAATTGCAAAGTACTTAACAGTGCTTGGCAGACAGGGTAAGCACTGTTTTTTACTATTATCAACATTGTCATCAGCATCAGCAGCATCATCTGTATTTATCTGAATTTGAAAATTATGATGAATACTGAAAAGATTGGAGGGCTTCAGATAAAATGCAAATAGGAAAGAAAAATATTCACATTCATATGATCATTATCAGAGATTAGTGAAAGGAAGAGGGGTTTGAAGGTGACGTCAATGGGTTTTGAGATGGAGAGAATGAGAGAGGAGGGAGCTCACAACAAAAAACAATTTTCTCTGAAAAGTAAAAGTTAAAATAATCCACAGAAAGAGGGGGAGAAGGAACTATGGAAGGTTTGAGAAAGGAGGAAAAGTTTGGAATAGTTGTCAGAGAGTAAGAAGAATTTTGACAGTCTACCTAGTTAATATTTAACACATGCTCTCATTAAATGATTGATAAACTTATTTACAAATAAAGATCAAAAGTGTAATATGTAAGTAGCATGTGGGTGATAATCAAATAGGTGAACCAATTTAAGGTGGGATCAGTACAAAAATTTTGCTAGCAGAGATAACTGATCATGTGAAACTCGTGTGCTTTACCATAGGGTATAGCAATTTTCTGTGCTCCATAAAATACCAAGTAAATCTTGGTGAAACAGGTTATAATTTGGGGACATATAGCATTTCAATTCAATTGGCTACTCTATTCAACAATTGTTAGTTCACCACAATGAGGTAATGACAGACAGGTTACTAAATCTCTGTGAATTTCAATTTTCGTATCTTTAAAATGGGCATTACAATAATTTTAGCATTTACTTTGAGTCCAGGTAAGAAAATATATATGCATTGCTTTATAACTTAAAAAGTTAGAAAAGAATAGCCCTTGCTTTTTTCCCATCTTACTTAATCTGTTTCTTGTTTAATGGGTTTAATTCATGCATTTCTTTTATATTTTATATTCTTCCTGTATCCTATCTTATTCCCTTGAAAACTATTCTCTATAATCAATATTTTGTCAAAAAGAAAATTAGAAAAAGGAGAAAATGAGCAAAACTAATGAGTATTTTAAAAAACCAACTTGCTATAGGTGTTGCTTCACACTTGTGGATCCCAACCCTTCATCGGAATAAGGGGACGTTTCTTCTAATACATCTTTGGAGTCAAGCTTGTTTGCTTGCTTTAGACTTTTTTAGGGGTGACTAGGGGGCACAGTGAATAGAGCACTGGCCCTGGAGTCAGGAGGACTTGAAAATAAAATATTTTTTTTAGCATCTGTCTTTGTTTCTTCTGTGTTGATTATTCTTTCCATTTACATTAAGATGCTCTTTCTATATATGTTTTTTTGTGGCTCTACTTACTTTACCTCATTCATCCAAATTATTTCTTTATATCCACTGTCATTTTTATTTCCTACAGCACAATATAATTCCTTTGAAATCAGTTACCACAGTTTATTTAGTCACAAATATGTGGATAAATATGTCTACTTTGTTTCCATTTCTTTATTAACGCAAAAATGTTTTGCTGCAAATGTGTGTGTATGAAGCCTTTATTGTTTTCACTGACTTCTTTCTAGTCGATATGCTGCTTATTTCTAATGACATAGCAACAACTTGACCTACAGCAACTCACTTATTTAAGAACTAACTCTTTCTGACAGGAACTCTTTTTCACTACGATTCACTATTATTCAGTTTGCAGCTGCTGGTAAGAGAGGGATTATTGTGAAATTGTGCCTTCGTATCCCCACACCTAGCAAATGCTATGCACTGAGTAACCAAATTTTGCTTGAATTTAATCATTTTTCAATGATAGGTCCATAGGTTGGAGGAAGATCTAAACTGCTCTAGCATGGACTAATTGGTTTCCCAGAATCTCTGGTTAAATTGACTTATTAGGGATATTTGGGGAATTCTTTCTCAATTTGAATTAAACTGGTTGAGCTCTGAGATTCCCTTGGAGATTTTCTGAGATTCTGTGAGGAAGAGCACCTGGAGAGCATAGCTTATTAGTATTCAGTATTTATTGACTACTCAGTGTAACAAAATAGGGATTTGCTTGACCCATAATGATTATGATTGTCTTATTTTTATTTATAGAGTTTTGGGGTCTTTATTGACTTTGGAGACTGTATTTTGCTTTAAATATAAACAACTGCTTGATCTCTCTCTTAGTTAACTTGCTCTAAAGAACTTTGTCCAGGGAGTTTCAATAATTTATGCTGTTACCACTTCCATGCTGAGAACTGGCTCTGCTGTAGTTTTTTTTCTTTAGAACAAACACACACACACACACACATACACACACACAATCGCTTGCTCACTCACTCACTCATTCACTCACTCACTCACTGATATACTCTGCTAAAAATGGGATAAAAATAAAGGCACCAAATAAATTTCTAAAATCTCTGATTTTTCCAAATGGATCATTACTAGAGAGTTAGAAAATAAAGAGAAATTTTTAGGTCAGTGGTTTCTAGATATTCCTTTATGAACACCAGTGATAAAGATAATAGTATTTTAATGTTGAAGACAATGAAAAAAATGTTTCATGCCTTTTCTTCTTAATAAAGCAATCCATCTGCCATTCACACTTTTACAAGACTTTTATTAATCTTAATATCTTGAATTCTGTCTTTGAAGCCATCAGCCAAACTCATTACCATACTATGCAGTGTTTGGTATATAATGATGGGAAATATAAGGAATGACATAAAAAATAAAAGTGACAAAGATCTATAGAAAAATATAGATCCCACCTAGATCTGTGATTTCTTTTATATAGGAAACTCTTCAGTAAGGAAATTTCCACTACAAGGGTAAAGTTAAAACTTGAGAAGGAATTTGAACTCATATTCTTCAACTTATAATCTTAGATGGTTTCTGAGTAGTTAATTACTATCATAGCTATTATATGTTAAAACTTAGACTTGAACCCAGGTCTTTATGGCTCTAAGAATGTATCTCTTTATTATTTTTCTCTAAAAAACTTGATTTAGATTTGCAGGTATTTCAGTCACCTACATTTTAAAGAGGTAGGTAGGAAGTGAATTTCTGCTTTCTTGAAAAAGAACCTAATTTTTTACAATATATACATATATAATTTACATATGTGTATGTATATATGTATACATATATACACATACATACATACATACATATGTATGTATGTATATATATTAACCATGGAAGGGCACCAAAATCCCCATTTTATTTAATGCTTTTCTCTGTCAATAATTCAATTCAAACACTTCCTTTCTTCTTCTTCATGTATATCTGAAGCAAATGGTGAATCTTGGCATATGGCTTTAAATAATATGGATATGAGTAAAGGCTCTTTGATTCACTTTCTACAACAATAAATAAACTGACAGGTCATATCCTTAAAGCTAACCTACTACTCTATCTCCCATCAGGATTTTAGAGATATTCCATTGAGAGACATTGGGATCATTTAATGATATTGGTTTGAATCCTCTTTCTAATAGGTTCACCCAATTATCAATTGTCAGTGATTGCTATCCCAATATTGTTTGCCAATTCCAGATCCTTTGAAACTCAGTGAAATGCCTTCATACTTTGCGAGAATCAAGCAAGGAAGAAAAGTTATAGTTTCTTTGTTACAACTTTTTAGTATTCATACTCAACTCTGACTCAGCAGTCAATTAAAAGGTTTTCTTCACCATATAAAGTGGACAAGTGGACAAGAAAAAAATGGTCAGAGAGCTGCACATGTTCTAAATTGGGACAAGGCTAATCCATTTCACTTCATCACACATTTATTATCAGAAATAGTCACTGCATTCCTTATGTGGGTAGGCAGCAGGCAGAGTTCCTTGTCAATGAAACAATTACAAGGCCCTCTTTGATCAATTACAGCATTATAACAACTTACTTTCTAAGGAATAAGTAGTGAAGGTGAAAGAGGAAAAGGAGACAAAGTAGCATGAGAAGAAAGAGAAGACCTTTTCCTATATGTGTGTTATAGTCTGATGCTATATTCCTTTTAAGTACTTTTTACCATTCAAACTGAGTTATATTTCTAGTTTATAGGTTGTCTAAAGTGTTATTGCAATATCCTTACTTTTAATTGGTCTTCTCTCTTTAATTCTCTTTCCTCTTTCATCCCACCTCCACCCAACTGCCAAAGTGATTTTCCTAAAGTGGAAGGTTGGCATGTCATTCATTTTTCTACTCAATAAATACTAATAATTCCAAATTTTACCATGAACTAAAAATGACATGTTTTTTTGAAAATGTGAAAACGTTTGAAATTACCCCCTCAATTGATGGCCTTTCTCTTATCACATACAGTTCCCCTTCCTGCACTCTGTGTTCTATTTAAACTGATCTTTATGTTACTCTGGCACCACTTCATCTTCTATCTTTAATCTTTGTACCTTTGCATTTCATGTCTCCTTTTCCTAGAATTCGCATCTGCCTCACCTATGTATCTTATAATCACTTTTCTTCAAAACATTGTACTGAACCAATACTTTCCACCCCCAAACTTTCTTAATGTCCCTCCCCCAAAAGTGAGTGGTTTTTTTTTCTTATCACAAAATGTTCCTTGAATTTATTTTGTGTGTTAATGGTATATACTCACTTACGTTCATAATAGAGTTTAAGTTCCTTGGGGGTAAAAATTGTACCATTTTCCTCTTTGTATCTCCAGGACCTACCTCAATGTCTGTCTGCAAAATAGTACTTGATATATTCTTATTGATTGTTATATGTTTCTTAAATGTTCTATAAATCAAATTCTGTCTTCTTATAGATATTCCAGTTCTTTACTTGCTATTATAAATTTCTTAAGATTCAACTTTTGGAACTAATTTGTACCAATAATTTATCTATCCCTTACCCAATTTTAATTTAGCTAATTTAATGAATTATTCTACACTGGTAAACATATCTCCATATAAATACATATATTTATGCATGCCTATCTATATGTATATATGGATTCAAAGACCTAAGTGCAGAGCTCTACACTAATCCTCAATAGAATGCTATTGAACTACTTATAATTACGTATCCCACATAATATTAATGTCTTAAATACACTTTTCATACCCCTGAGTAGGATTAAGATCATTTTATGAGATCAAATCAAATGACATACTAAGGTCAAGATGCATTATATGTTTCACTTCCTTTTTAAAGAGTGGGCTTATCATAGAAAGGAATTAGATTAGTCTGCATAATTTACTTTTTTTCCAAGCTCATAGTGATATCTATTATTCTGTGAAGATCTAATCATCTATTCATATTGTTTATAAGCAATGCATTAAAATCTGTCATCTCTTCAAGCTTTTAATTATGTATACACATATAAGATTGTGGACCATTTGTAGTTTTACAATTAAAATTTCAGGAGACAGAGCAAGAAATTTTAAAGAAGCCTTTTTGACTTGTGTCTAAAATACATTTTACATTCATCATCATCTATATAATGACAGATTATTAAATGGAATGGAAATATTTCTGAAGATTCCTTATCAAATGTATTCAGAATATGCTATTATGATGGAAACCAAAGATAGAACAGAAATATTCCTGAGACTTGGTTTCAGTTTTAATTTTTGAATCACTTTTTCCATTTTGTACAAGATGGTAAGTTTAAACCAAACAACAGGGCCTGGCACTGTGGTCACAATGTTAATAACAAATCCTCTTTTTGTACCTAGGAATAGATACTTAAATGAAGTTATCTTGTAAAATTCAGCAGTTGTCTCCCCATCTATAAAATACTCCACCTAATTTTGACATTGGAAGAATATTTTTCAACAACAACAAAGTCCATATTTTCTGAGGCAGCTGTCGATAGAGGACTGAATCTGGAATCAAATAGCTATGTGTCCCTGGAAAAGGCACTTAATTTCTTCCTCACTTTTTTTGAATGTAAAATGGTAATAATAGCTCAAAGGTTGTCAGGATCAAATGAGATAATATTTATAAGGTTCTTAGCACAGTGCTTAACACATAGTAGGTACTTAATGAAGGCTTGTGTATTCCTTTCTCATCCTAAAAGTCACTGTGTAGAAGACACAGTATATTGATCAGTAAGATGTGAGTCATTGATATATGTTCCCTTACATTACACCCTCTTATGATTGTTGATTTTTTTTCATGTTTCTTCAATAATGCCAGTAATGGAACCATTAAATTCCTCTGTGCCATAGAAGTTGTTAATATGGATAAGATTTATATATACTTAGAAAGCACACAGTAGATAGCCTGTTTCTATAGAAGTACAAATACTTCACATTCAGCATTTTTATAAATTCTTTTTAAATGGTTGGGGAGATTATCATGACCAAAAGGGATCACAGTTTTGATTTGTTATTTTCAACATGGGTAATACATGATCACCTATTTTCTTTTTTCTTTACTTATCCTGATCCCCAGATTGTATATTGAATTCAAATTTTCAATAATAAAATTGTCATCTTTAAAAGGCCAAAATTTCTACATATATTAGAAGACAGATCTCGGATAATTTGTTTCAAAGCATTTATTGAGCATTAGTTATGATAGCACATTAGAAACAATGATATATTCATGGAAAGCTAAAATGTTTATTTCACATTTATTCATTAGTTTGAACTATTTAATTAGAGTTTTTCACAATTTATAAAATCATCAAATCTTAATAGATTTTTAAATATTATTTGAAGAATGAGTTATAAAAACACCTTACCCTTAATTAATTTGAAAAAAAATTGGTTTATTGATAGCCTACTATATACCTAATGATGTAAAGTTCAAGGATATATTAAAATGCCACTGTCCTAAGGAAACTTAAAATTTCATTAGGGAAACAGAGATTAGAAATACAAAACGCACGCAGGAAAGACTTAGAAAAAGCTATAAAACTTGATAGACAATAGTGATAAATCTAACCTGGGTAATATCCAAACCATTGACATTCTTCTGTTCTTTCTAATAACTATTGTACTATTAAAGGGCAAATCATTTATCTAGAGTGCTTTAGAAGTCAGTAATAGTTGAAATTTGAAAGCAACTATGCCCCCCATTACTGATTGTCTTGTTTCCAATCCTCTCCCATACATCCCAAGACAAATATAAGCAATGGAACCCTCAAATCCCATTGAATTAGGAATAAAGAAATATCTAATTTTCCACTCAATTGTCTGGTCTAGATTACTGAATCCTTAGAGAGCCACAAATACTCAAACAGTAGGGAAAGAATAAAAAGAGATCTCCAATACCAACATGATCTACAAAAGGGTAGTACATGGAGGTGGAAACTGTTAAAATATAGTATAGGTCACTGGGATAAGATGAAATAATAGATTGGGATTCAAGGGAAGCCATCATAAGCCTGCCATAAAATCATGATATAGAGATAATAAAACTTGTCAGTTACCTAATAATAGCTTGAAATTCATTCACTGCCTTACAGAACAGGAAATAAATTATTGGCTTGACTCAATAATAGTTTCATACTCCAAAAGGGAACAGGAACAACAACAACAGCAAAGAGGATTGCTATTCTGGATTTGATTCCCACTAACAAAAATAAACTGATTGCTAAACTAAAAATTGAAGGAACTTTGGTAGCACTCCATCTTGAAATTTTTGACATAGAAAGAGGGAAAGATAGGCATAGTATGACACAAGCCTTCTATTTGGAAAGAATAATTTTTAGAGAGTCCTAAACAGAATAGGAAGTATCTCATGAGGTGAAGTCATCTCAGGTAAATCAGACCAAGAGAGATAAGAATCTCTAAAGATATGAGAAGTGATTATAATAATAAACAAGAGTTGTCTAAAGAGACCAATGTGTATCCATGGAAAATGTATGACCTTACTTAGATTTTTTAAAAATACTCACTAAAGTGAAGGCAGGGTCAGGTGTGAGAGGTATGAATAAAAAAGTGTGATATGGTCCTACAAGAAAAAATACTAGAGTGCTTAAATCCAGAATGAATTAGCTAGAGGAAAAATGCTAAGGAACAAAAATGGTCTCATAAAATCCTGAATAGCTTTTTGGGAGTTTTGCTCCATATTAAACTGAAGGAGCACTGACTAAAAGTAAAACTATTTATAATCCTTTCATCTTACTTCTGCTGACTTTTGTTCTGCTCACTTAATTTTCTCTTGGCTCTAACTATCCAGGATTTTTTGAAATACTTTCTTCCACAATTGTTTATAAAACTATGGTATTTCCATTATCACATACCACAAATTATTCAAATGTTTCCCAATTGTCTAAGAGGCAATATAATGTACCTCCTTAGATTCTGGCACTTTTCTTCCCCTAATACATTTCTCTTAATCTCCACTTTGAGATTAAGAGATTAATTTTGTTTTAACTAGTCCCTTCTCTCTATATTTCTCTGTCTTAATATCAGTCCCTCCTTTTCACAGTTGTTTTTCTGTTGAATGTAATTGCTCTTGTAGTTCTGATTTATGGTGTGGATTTGTTATAAAACTTCATCCTTCTATATCTATGACTTAAAACCCAATACAATCCAAATTTTATTAGTTAGTTAGCCATATACTATAAGTTACTTAATTTGTATTGGGGAAACAAACAAAAATAAAACAGAACAACAGTCTCTGTCTTCATGGAAGTACATTGATTAGGATAGTGTTGAATATACATGGATAAGAAAAGACAGGGTCATTTGACCAAAAAACTAAAACTAAACAGTAGGAGGATCCTGAAAGACTTGTGACTTCAAGGAGGTGACTTCAAGGCATTTGTCTTCGTATTTTTGCAGTTTTGATTTTGAAAGAATTATTCATTTTATCTTCTACCTCTCTAATTTGGTTTTCAAAGTTCTTCTTGAGCTCTTCTAAGAATACATTCTGGGCTTGAGAGCAATTTATATTTCCTGTTAAGGCTTCAGCTGTGGATGTAGGGTCAATGCAGTCTCTTTCTGAATTTGTTTCCTCCCACTCACATAGGATTCTAGAGTCTTTGTCTTTGTGATCTGTTTTTTACCCATTTTGAGGCAGAGCCTTAGCCAACCCTTCTAAGACTCCCAAGCCTTTATTATTTAAAATTTTGCTCTGGGGCAATAATTTCTGTGTTTTCAAGGTCAGAGGTGGGGATTGTAGAAGCCAGGATTCACTCTGCCATCCTGTTCCCTGAAAATTCCCTGCTTTTTAAATTTCCAAAATGCTTGTCTTTGAAGGAAGCAAAGAATACTAAGCAGTTGAAGTAAGAATAAAGGACTTTTCAAGGAAAGTGAGGGCCACTTCTTTGAGTATCCATTGGTTCTTGCCAATAAAAGAAATGAGCAAATAGCATCTCCTGATTGATCATTTTATACCCTTCTTCTCATCAAGGAAGACACTTCAAAAGAAGCTGTCTTCATTGTTCCTTTATCCTTATATGTCTCAGAGTGAACAATTTTTCTTCTTTTAGGCCCCAGTACTCTTCAGCACAGTCACAGCAACACTTGATGCACATGTCTTTTATTAGAAAAATGCCGATAATATAGACCTATACCAAGACATACTTCATAAGATGCATGCTATAGGATACAGAGGCAATCTATCTAAAGCAGTGAGAGAGAGGCTGCTTTGTTCAGGACACAGAAAAAAAATATGTACATTTAGCTAGAATATAGACTGTGATCGGAAAGAATATAAAATAAAGCTCAGAGTAGGCTAGGGGCAATTTCCAAAAGGCTCTTATTACCAAAGTAAACAGTCTGCATTTCAGCCCAATGGTACTAGGAAGCTACTAATTTCTTAAGCAGGGATAAACAAGGTCAGAGTTGTGCTTTTGGAAAATTACTTTGGCAGTCCTATAAACTGTGGGGAAGATCTGCAAGGCAGTGAGTCCAATTAGGAAACATTTGTAGTCATCCAGGCAGGAATCAATGAAGGCATAAAGCAAGGTAGTGACCATGAGAAAGGACAAGAAGAGGCTATGAAAGGTGTTGAAGTATAATTGACAAGACTTAACAACTGGTTGGAAATAAGGAGAAAAGGGGAACAGTTGAGTTGAAAATATTGTAAATCTGATTGATTAGAAGGATGGTAGTTCTCTTAAGAAAAAATGTAGGAGGTTGAAGAGTACTGGATTTAGGGAATAAGATAATGGATTTGCTTTTGAACATATTAAATTTGACTCATAAAAATTCAGAGCTCATTAGTAATTTTGGAGAAAGATGTTCCAGTTTATGAAGTTGTAGAACCTAAATTGTAAAGATCCAGGGAAGAGAAATTACAGTACTAAAACTTTAATATGTTATAAAATGTCATTATCAAAGGTCAGAAGGATGAAATTTTTAATTTTAGTAACAAGGAATTTGAAATGCTTACTGACAGCTCTGTAAGGTGAAGATGACCACAAACGAGATAAAAATGTAAGGTAAAAGGTCAAAAGACAGAGGCCCAGGGATGTAGAAAGAAATTAGAGAGATATCACTTAAATGATATTTGAAGTCATGGGAGTAAATAAGATTTTCAAAAGAGCATATATGTAGAGAAAAGAGCCGAGTATGAAAACATGGACTATATGTACACAAAGAAGATGCAAAGATGAAATGAGGAAGAGAATCTTTGTAAAAGAAGAACAAGGAGTTACATTCACAAGAATATTTGAAATAGTGGTTAAATAATATGAAATGCCATGGATCTTGTGACTTCAGATTCCTTTATGAACTTAAAAGAAGAATTTCAGTAGAGTGGAAAATGAGGTAAGTAAAAGTGAGACTGAAAGAGATACAGAAGTGAGCAGGTGGAGAAAGAGAAAGAACAAGGGAACAAAGGTAATGATTACACTGAAGCCTTATTTCTTTCCTGCAAGGTTGTACTCTGTCATAAACTGTCAGCTGACTAACATTGATGTTTTTACAATGTAACTAAGGCAAGATATAACAGATTAGAGTTTTTTAAAATTGCCTTTTTTACTGTAAAGGATGTCAAGCTGATATTATAAAAGTGATCTTGTGACTATGGGAAACATTTCAAAGACTGATAAATATTAAACAATGGACACCTTTAAACAAAATAATTCTGATATTTTAAAATCAAAATATTAAAATCCACTTGACTCATATATTGTTTATTATTCTCTACTATATTTTACTCCCTATTTTTCTCTCATGAGATATATAGAATTTCATTAGAGATGGAGGGGAATACACACACACTCTCTTTTGCACACAAACACACATAAATAGATAGGATGCAAATAAAAAGAAAAAGGATTGTTTTCTCAATTGCACCTACTATACTCTACAATTCATTTCATAAGGCTAGCTGGAATACTTTGAGTCCTGATAGAGAAAATGCAATGCAGTATCCATACACTGGAATTTATAGTAACCAATTAAGCTACTTTATATTTATCCATATAACATGGTGTTCTCAATTACATTTGCTCACACTTAAAAAAAATAGAATGTGCTATTGGTAGCAAGAGGGATTTTTTAATTCAGTTATGGTTAGGAATATTAATATACAGTCAATATGGGCTGTCACCGTGTACTGTGATGACCATTTTTACAGAAAGATGTCAGTTTGTCTTTCTTCTTCAATTAAATTCTATTTACCCAAACTACCCTGATATAAACTTTTATATTCTTGAAAGGAAACAATATAAAGACATTTTCAAAATTACTCTTCACTTAACAACTTGCCTAGGAAATTAATAATGTGTATGTAAATTTCACATAACTCTTGTCAAGGTGGCAATTTTAATATATTTTATCATGTAGATTTATTGTCAATTCAATTTGTAACAGACTACCTTTTTAGAGTCTATCAATGATAATGTTTTCATGAAGTTTCTAATGTTAAGTACAATCTTGTTAATATTCTGTTTCTTTTTCATTTTTATACCCCTGGCACATTTAATTCAATGCTGCAAATGGCATGATATAGTCCTAATTATTATTTTTTTTTTTTGCTTTTTGGAGGGCAGTTGGGGTTAAGTGACTTGCTCAAGGTCACATGGCTAGTGTTTTGTGTTAAGTGTCTGAGGTCGGATTTGATTGAACTCAGGTACTCCTGACTCCAGGGCCAGTGCTCTATTAACTGCACCACCTAGCCGCCCTACATTTTTAATTATGTATTCAGATTAGAATATTTGATTATATGAAATCACACACACATCCACACAAACTTTGTTATAATCAGGTTATTTTCTGTTGTAACATTAAGAGATTTCAAACCGACTTAAGGTCTAAAAACATTTTAAATTATTTTTTTCTCCTTTAAGAAAGTTTGGTTATGTGCATTTTCCTATTATTTTTAGTGTCAGGGGATGCCCTTCTGAGTTAAAATAAATAATAGGAAGAAGAATTGCTTAAGGATCCTTGAGAACATAATGTTAAATTATTTAAACCACGGTGTCTCAAATCCTTAATTCCTTATTGCTTCATTACTTCAACAACTTACCCCATCCTTAACCATGATCACATACTTTTCTACACTTGCTCCTGAAAATGAAGCAATTTTAAAATCCAATACTATTTATAGACTTGTAGTTTTATTTTTTCAAAATAAGTAGAAGCAAGTAATAGAGTGGATTAAGTGCTAGTCTTAGAGTCAGGAAGACAAGGCTTAAAGTTCCATTTCAGTGTCTTAAAAACTGATTGTCTTTGGAGGAATCACTTAAACACTGTGTGCTTCAGGTAATTCTTGAGAGTTATCTCCTAAATCTGAAGGAGGTTGTAGGAAGGAGTTCTCTACACTGAAGAATGGAACCAGAACAAAATCTCCAGTGACTTGAATATGCTGTACACAAAGGATCAACAGAAAGATTGCATTACAAATTACACAATATGAAAAGAAAAGGATATTTTCTTATTTGTATTAATGGAAACAGACCACAATGATGAAATTGAATTCATTCTCTGAGTCCATGGCTATCAAAGCATAGAATATTGGAGCTGGAAGGGGGATCAAAAATCATCTAGTCTAATAAAATTATTTGCAAATGAAGAAACTGGGTCTCAGAGATAAAGTGATTTGCCCAAGATGGCATAGCTAATTAACTGCAGAACCAGGAGTGAGAAACAAGCTCCTACCATTGAAGAAAATTTTCCCAACATCAGAGGAAAGTAACTCAATTTGAAAGACCACTTTACCCTTTGTTCAAATGACAAAAAGTGGCCTTTTTCTCTGTAATGCCATGAACCAGCAGTTCCCAAAAAGAATGCTACTGTGAACAGCTTTTAAGGTTCGGATTACATAGTAATAGTGAATTCTCTGTTTATCCCATTACAAATCAAGGCAAACATTCACAATGTATCAATCTTCCACTCGTGGGACAAATCAATACTTAATCATTCATAATACAATAGTCAAACTTTCACTCATGGGGCAAGCATTAACTTAATCATTCAATCATTTCGAAATATAATAATCAAATTTCCACTCATGGGGCAACAGTTAACTTAATCAATCACTAATCTACATTCACAATTACTAAATATCATTAATCACTAGTCCAGTCATTAGAAAAACCACACAAACTCTCCACCCCTTGGTGTCCAGCAAACCTGAATTTCCTTCAAGGGGAGGCCTTTTCTTCATCTTGACTCTGGGTGGTCTCTCTGATTCCCTGGATCTCCTTCCATGGTCCCAGCTCCATCCTGAATCCACCAGTCACCTGGATTCAGAAGCAGACAGCTCCTAGGTCTTTGTCCAGTCCTCAGAGGTAGACAGCTCCCAGGTCTTTGTCCAGTCCTCAATGAAGTCCCTGGCACACAATGAAGTTCACAGGGTCCAGCACATCTCAAACTCTTCACCACTTCTCTTGCCTGGAAGTCAAGGATCAGCCAGGCCATGAACAAAGTCTTACTTATCCTGGTCATGCTTCTTCAATCCTCCAGCAGTTCAGCTGGCCCTAGGACCCAGAAGGAATTTTAGCCTTCTGCATAGCCTT
>JAQQSW010002869.1:0-14836 GCA_028646575.1 Pseudocheirus occidentalis
TCCTCATCTGAGAGAACATGAGAATGATAGAAACTGAGGCCTAGGATTACATGACTCAGAGTGAGTAGACCTAAAAGGAAAATCATGTGTATGATGCAAACTATTCTCTAAAGTGCTTGGATTCTTAGGATTCCTACCAACTCATAATCTTAAAATCTATGATTCAGTCCTGATTAATGAACTGTGAACATTTCTCCCGTTATTCATTAGATTTTAGTTCAGTTTGGTTCCATAACTATTTGACAAAGACCAATGATTATGTACCAAATTCTGTATTAGATGTTAAAGATAAAAGAAGAAAAATGAGAAGAGCTTATTCCCACAGAGATTGTAAAATTGGCAAAGTACTTTACACATGTTACCCTTTGATTCTTATAACAACTCTGGGGGCAGCTAGGTGGCACATTGAATAGAGTACCAGCCTTGGAGTCAGGAGGACCTGAGTTCACATCCAGCCTCAAACACTTAACACTTACTAGCGGTGTGACCTTGGGCAAGTCACTTAACCCCAACTGCCCTGCCTTCCCTCCTACAAAAAACAAAAAAATAAAAAAAACCTCTGGGAATTAAGTGCTATTAATATTTCAATGTTACAGATTAGGAAAGGTAAAGGTAAACTTACTTGTCCAGAATCACACAGTTAAGAAGTATCTGAAAACTATTTAGTCTGACTCTAGGTCCACTCTCTAATCTTGGTGCCTCTTACATTTCAAAGAGGCCAAACCACATATAAATAATTGCAAAATATATACAAATGCAAACACACACAGAGAGGCAAAAACCAGGTAAATAAATGCAAAATTTACTTTTTTAAAATAACAAGTAATTTGAAGGACTGTAAGTCAGAGTAAATCACTTCAGAACTGACAGGATTAGACTTTGTGTTGTATAAAACACCTTGTTCAGTGGCGCTTGAGGAGATTTTTAAAGTGAGGTAGAGATTATTAAATATGGAAGTCATGAAGGAGAGCATTCCAGGTAAAGGGGACAGGTGGTGCAAAAGGCATCGATGTGGGAGATGGAGTGTTGTATATGAGTAATAGCACAGAAAAGTTTTGCTGGACTATAAAGTACATTCAGTAAAGTAATATATAATAACCTTTGAAAGGTAAGCTGAAGACAGGTTGTGAAGAGCTTTAAGTGACAGATGAGTTTGTGTGTTCTTCTAGGGGAATTAGGGAGTGATTGAGCTGGAGAGTGACATCAGACCTTTATTTTAAGAATATCAATTTGCACCAGTAGTGTGAAGAGTACTTTGAAGAAGAGAAGATTGTAACTATGTGAGTAGAGAGTAGAGAATAATGAGATATGTTGTGGATAGAGAATTAAGAAACCAAAACTGATTGAAAATAAATGGAGTGAAGTAAAGGAAACAATTGAGGATGATTCTGATTTTGAAAAAAAGGGTGACTAGAAGGATAGTGATGTCAGAATATGGATATTAGGAAAAGTATCAGTTTTGGCCAGAAGATGATTAGTTTTGTTTAGGGCATAACATCTAGGCTGAGATGTGTGAGAGTCAGTTTGAGATATAGGACTCTTCTCAGAAGAGAAATAAAGATGTATATTTAGATTTTAAATAATCTGCATCAATATTATTATTGAGCTACGTGGAGTTATAGAAAATATTGAATGATATTAGGGAGAGAAAAAAAAGGAGACCCTAGACAAGAATTCTTGTGTTTTTATGACAATATGTATATGCACAGGGGCAGGACTTTGATGTACATTTAGCAAAGACAACTAAGAAGACACATAGGCAAGCAAACCATAAACATTCACCATGCATCTGTACATCTAGCATAAAATATCTCACTGAGTATCCTTATCCCTATCTGTCCCAGTTAATGTTCTTCAACTTAAATTATTACAAATATACTATTCCTCCCCTAAAAGTTATAGGATTAAAATATTACATGAAGAATTTGTTCTCTTCAATGTAGAGGAAGACATTCATCCTTGGCTGTTGGGGAGTGCATTCTGAATAAGAAGGAAGAGAAATAGAATGAAGAAAGAATAGCTTAAAATATTTTTCATACTAAAGTGAATTTACCTTTTGCAGTTCTGTTGAAAAATCTGGATGGTTTACATCAGCTGGGATTATAGAATCATCTAAACAAAACCATAAATTTGGAAGGAATGTTAGAGGACATCTGGCCCAACTT
The DNA here is from genome assembly GCA_028646575.1 of Pseudocheirus occidentalis. NCBI lineage: Eukaryota > Metazoa > Chordata > Mammalia > Diprotodontia > Pseudocheiridae > Pseudocheirus > Pseudocheirus occidentalis. The sequence goes on from JAQQSW010002869.1 coordinate 2,166, forward strand.
ATTGCCCAGTGGATGGATTGGTTTTACAACATCCAGCTTGACTGGAGCAAAGAGTACATGAAAGTGATTAATGAGAAATAAGGTTAGAAAACTTGATTCTAACCATAGAATGAATGAGCTTAAATTATTAGTAAAAGAGTTTTTATCTTATCTTGAGGGTAATAAGAATCTATGGAAGGATTTTAATCAGAGAATCAACATAGCTTACTTATTAAATGTCTACATGCAAAGAATACATTTATTTTACAAGGTAGCTCATTCTATTTTTGGATAAATCAGAAAATTATTATTTTGAACTGGAATTTCTCTATTTTCCTGCAATTTATTTCAAACATCTCCCTCTCTGGAACCAAATAGAATATGTTGAATCCTTCTTCTTCATGTCAACCCAGTGGATGTTTATATATACTTATGAATGAGATAAGTGAAAGCATTCTCATAAAATAAAAGAGACAGTCACCAAACTTGAGCTAGGTCCTAGATCTCTTTAGGCCCATGTTTCATGTTCCTGTAAATCACCTGATTTCAGGGAAATCAGAGGGTGTGCCCCTACTCTCCCTCCCTTTTTCCTGTAAGGGGCTTTTTGTGATGGCCCCCTTTTGCTACATATGGATAATCATAGCTATATGTCTTTGATTGGGCAAGACGGGCTTTCCAGGGTCCCGGGGAAACTGTGAGGTTGTGTCACCCCACCAATGGGGTAATGATCTAGCAATAGGGGATTTTTGGTGGGAGGGGGTTGGGGGTTTATCTGGAAATTGTGGGTTTTTTCATAGAATTGTTTGTACAAGGGTATATAACTGCTTGCTCACCTCTTGTTGGGTGCCTCCCTATACCAGGCCTATCTGGGATGGTGACACCCATTTCTCATGAGACTTGTCTTTAGAATAAAGAGCTTCTGTTTCTACCTGGAGAAACCTCTGAATTTATTTGGGTAAGGATCTTTTGGGTCTTTATTACACTCACTTATATCACCCATACACCTCTTCTCCAAGTTTTATATATATATATATATATATATATATATTGCTTTTAATCATCCCACATATAGCATTACTTTAAGTCTTGTTTGATTTCTTCTAAATACACTTCATTTTATCAATGTTTCTCTAAAATGTGCCTCCCCAATCTAAAAATAGTAGATTATATTTGAATATAACATAAAATTGGGTTATCACTTCCCTAAACCTAAAATCACATGAACATTTATATGGCACTTTAACAATTGAAAAGATAATTATATACATACTCTATGATCTTTACAAGAACTATGTGATATGAGTGATGTATACATTATCATTTCCATCATACAGATAAGGATACTGAAGCTTAAAGTGATTATGACTTTTCTATAGCCACACAACTAGTAAGTATATGAATGGCATTTGAACTCTGTTGTCTCCCTGATTCTAAGTCTAAAGTATTATTTTTCTTTCATCAGCCACCTCAACTTGTTCATTCCTATTAATTTATGATTCATTAAAATAATTGTATTAGGATTAATTAGCAACTGGACTTTTGATTTTGCAGATTGTCTTTTTTGCCCACTTGAGCTGCTATCTAGTACTGTCTCATTCATTCTTTATTTGCATAGCTTTTTGAAAAATAGTCAATTCTATGGCTTTGTATTCATCTTCACTAATGCCATGTTGCTGGATATGTAAACTTACTTCATTGTCCATGTATGTGTGCATGCATACATGCATGTATCCATCCATCCATACATGCATGTATATGTGTATATCATGGGTTCACATATATACACACATGCACCACAGCCCACAAATATATACATGCATACATACATATATACACATACATATACAAACACATACATATATAACATTGTGCTGTTATTTAATGCATTAGCATCACCTCTCAATTCCAACACATATAGCAATATAGTAAGAAAGCTATAGATAACTATGCTATTTCCCTGCTCAAAAACCTTCTATCTATCACTATTTGCCCTTAGGATAGGATAAAAAACATTTGCCCTAGAAATTTAAGATCCTCCACTATGTGGTAGAAATTTAGTTTTCCAGCTTCATTTCACTTTGCTTCCTTTTAGGTATTCTGTGCCCTAGGAAAACTGGATTATAAATTGTGCTATGGTCATTTCCAATCATCTTCTACCTCGATGTATTCATACATGCCACCACTACTACCCATGCCTGGGATGTGTTAACCTAGTCACTCTCTTTTACAATTATTTTATTTCTCTAAGTCAGTTCAGGTGTCACCTCTCCCAAGAAGTTTTCTATGATTTTCCCCAATTGAATATGTTCTCTTTTTCAAATTTTCAGTCTCTAGTTTTCTCCTTTTTTTTTTCTATTGAGCTCTACCTTGAATTATCCTTATTTATGTTTATTTTACTTCCTTCTTCCTTGGTAGATTATAATATACTTGAGGATAAGAACCATCTATTTTTTTATTGTACTTCCCCATCCACTACCTCAGCACCTTTAATACAGTAGGTAATTAAAATATTTATTGAATGCTGAACAGAACAGAGAGAAGGCCAAAACTAGTTTCATATAGAGTCTCCCTTTCTGTTACCATTGACAATTAATTTTATGTGTACCTGATGACTCTTTCTCTTTACACTGTCATCTAGCTTGTAGTTCTTTACCTTGTTTAAAAGGACATCATGAGATTATTTGCCAAATACTTTGCTGAATTGTAATGATATATTGTGCCTATGGGATTTTGTAATCTGCCACTTTTGCTAGTACTGATTTTTCCCTGAATGCTACATGAGTGAGGAAGAGATGGGGTACTTCAGAATCTAACTCTGAGACAAGATGTAAAACAACCTACCCCATTTCAAATTCTCATCCTCACTCATTGTCTTTCTATTGTAGGGACAGCTGTCCCATTCTCTATGCTTACCCTCAAAGAAACATAAATGAACAGGTTTTTGTCTCATGGTCCATTTGCTCCTAGAAAACATTAAGATGATACAAGAGACAATGGTGTAGTAGAAATAGCATTGCATTTGTTGTCAGAGAACCTGACTTCATTTTCTAGACCTGCTACTTGGCAAATTATTCAAGAGATGAATAGGAGACTCACCAATCAGCTTTTTAAAATTGTGCAATATCAGAATATAAGAGCCTGTAACAGGCCTGTAAATAATGTCAGTAGTGTTAAATTTCAGAATAAACTAAGTTGAGTGAGAGAAGCCAAGGACCACAGAGGCTCGGTTGGTGGTAGTTATATTGGGAGAAAAAAAAGAAAGCCTTAAAGAAAGGACAGGACTTATGCTTAGGATGATTGGGAAAATAATAAATGAAAACAGAGATAAACCAGAACTGTTCAGATCTTACTTTGTTTTTGTTTTCTTTGCCAGGGAGGAGCACTTGTGCACTAGAAATGACAAAACAAAACTGGCTAACAGAGAATTGATATCCTAGATAAATTAAGAGATAGCTAAGTACCTATTTTCCTTTAGTGAATTCAACTCCCCTTGCCAAGATGAACCATAACCTCTGGTGCTAAAATATAGGTTGAATGTGTTTAATAAGAGACTATTACTAATATTAAAAAAGATTGTGAAAAATAGGAAAAGTATCCAATTATTAGAGAAGGACAAATGTTGTTTTGAATTTTAAACAAAGGAAGAGTAATAAATCCTAAAACTATATAGGCCAGTTAGTTTGATTCCTTACAAAAATTCTTCAATGCTCATTAAAAATATGGTTCACGAATGTCTTAAATGGAAGAAGTGGTTACAAAGAGCTGTTATGATTTCATCAAGAAAAGATTATATCAATATAGCCTTATTTCAATTTGTGACAGGGTTACTAAACTGGTAGGTGAGGATGTAGTGGTAGTATAATTATAGTATATCCATATCTAGATTTTACCAAAAAACATGGACAACATATATAATATTATTCATGTAAAGAAAATTAAATGATGTGGAATAGGTAATAACGAAATTAAATGGATTTTGTACATCTTTAGATCACAGGACTAAAAGAGGAATTGTTATTGGCCAATATGAGCATGGCAGATGAGTTCAAGTAGTGTATCCATAGATTTCTGCTTGACATTGTGCTGTTTAAGATTTTTATCAGTGGCTTAGAAAAGCCATAACTGTTGCATTCATCTAATTTTCAAATGACACAAAACTAGGATGGATAGCAAACACCCTGAGGGACAAGATTAGAATCTAAAACATTCTTGACAAGCTATAGCATTGGACTGAATCTAATAAAATGAAATTCAGTAGGAAAAATGGCTTTCACTTAGACTAAAAAAAAGTAAACTTCCAAAATACAGACTAAATAGGCATGTTTAAACGCCAGTTTTTTCTGAAAAAAATTATCCAGGAAATTAAATGGACCATAAACTTCACATGAAGCAGCAGTTTGATAAAGCAGCTTAAAATAAAGCATGAACTTGGACTCCATTAATAGAAGTTTAGCTTGCAGGAATTGAAAACAAAGGTATTGTCCATGGGCCAAGGTGGCAGTGTAGAAGCAGGAAAACTCTGCAGCTCCCACATACCCACCTCAAATACCCATAAGATATGACTCTAAACAAATTTTAGGGCTCCAGAACTCACAAAATAATAGAAAAACATATCTCCTGCTGAAGGCAGCGTGACAGGTGGGACAGGAAGGGCTCTTCTCAATGTAATGGGAGCTAAGCCCACCCAAGTCTGAAACCCTGGCTTGGCCCTGGGATGGCCAGGACAAGCCATGGCTGGAGCCATCAGTAGAGTGGATCAATGGCAGCTGTGGCAGTTTCCAGAATTATCAAGCCGTAAGAAATAAGGACTAAGTGAAAGGTTAGTGGAACACAGCTAAATTTGGGGGAGAAGATAGAGCTGAACCAACTCCAGGGCAAGGAAACAGAAGAAGGTCACCACTTACATGTGGCTTCTTCAGAAGCTCCTGGCCTGTGGAATGCAGGGGAGCCAAGCAATAATTCAGAGGCTGAGTGCTCTTGCCTTAAGCTGCCTGGATCCAGATTGTGGTTTTGGGTGGTGATCCTGGGGTTCATTGTTAGTGAGCCAAAGCTGGTGTGGGCTGAAAAAATGGCTGCCTCCTAATAGCTCCAGCAGCTGTAAAACCCCCAGCAATTTGGGACAGAGATTTCACCTCTGGAAGCAGAGTTTCACAGAGGTAAAAAAATCAAGTAATTATTTGGCTGGCAATATGATCAGGTAAAGGAAGCAAAGTAAGAATAGCAACCAAACTTTAGATTCCCTCTTTGGGGATAAAAAGGATCAAAGCATGGAATGGGAGGAAGACAACACAGTCAGAACTCCCACACCAAAAGCTTCCAACAAACATGAAGAAAGCCTACAAGCCATAGATCAGCTTAAGAAGGATTTTGAAAACCAAATAAGAGAAGTGGTGGAAAAATTGGGAAGAGAAATGAGAATAATGCAAGAAAATAATGAAAAGAGAGTCAACAAACTGACTATAGAAAAATAACACCTTAAAAATGGACTAATTCAAATGGCAAAAGAGGCCCAGAAAGCCAGTGAGGTGAAGAATGCCTTCAAAAGTCAAATTTGCCAGATGGAAAAAGAATCTCAAAAGCATTCTGAAGAGAACAATTCCTTCAAAATTAGAGTGGAGCAAATGGAAGCAAATGACTTTATGAGAAATCAAGATACAATTAAACAGATCCAAACAAATGAAAAAATAGAAGGTAATGTGAAATATCTCCTTGAAAAAACCACTGACCTGGAAAAATAGATCCAGGAGAGACAATTTAAAAATTATTGGTCTACCTGAATGCCATGATCAAAAAAAGAAGTTAGAAAGCATCCTTCAAGAGATACTCAAGGAAAATTGCCCAGATATTTTAGAATCAGAGGGCAAAATAGAGGTTGAAAGAATTCACCAATCACCTCTTGAAAAAGATCCCCCCAAAAAAACTCCTAGAAATGTTATTGCCAGGTTAAGGAATCCCCAGTTAAAGGAGAAAATATTATAGGCTGCCAAGAAGAAACAATTTGAATACTGTGGTGACACAATTAGGATAATCCAGGATCTGGCAGCTTCTACATTGAGGGATAGAAGGGCCTGGAATATAACATTCCAGAGATCAAGGGAGCTAGGATTAAAACCAAGGATCACCTACCCTGAAAAATTGAGCATAGTGTTCCAGGGGAAAATACGGTCATTCAGTGAGATGGAAGACTTTCAAGCATTCTTGCTGAAAAAACCAGAACTGAACAGAAAATTTGACACTCTAACACAAGAAGCATGAGAAGGTAAACATGGGAAAGAAATCATAAGGAACTTATCAAAGGTGAACTATTTACATGCCAATATGGAAAAATGAGAATTGTAACTTATGAAACTTTTCTTAGTGTGAGGATAGGAGAAAGGAATACAAATGTATGTATCTATATATGTATACACACATATGTATATAGGAAGGTATATATGCGTATGAATACATATCTGAGCATATGTGTATATGTGTACATAGAGATTACAGGATCAACTGAATATGAAGGGATGATCAGTTAAAAGGTAAAATTCTGAGGTGGGAGAGGACTAGACTGAGAGGAGACAGGGAGAGACAAAATGGGGTTAATCATCCCATAGAGAAGAGACAAGGGATAACTGTTATAACTTTACTTTCATTTATTCTCATTGCATTTGGCTTAGGGAAGGAATGACATAAACTCTAAAGTGGATATCATGCCACACAGAAGAGTAGGGGGCATGGGGATGAGAGGCAGGAGGATGGAGGGGAGGGCAGGGTCTTCAGGAGGGTTGCTGGAAGCACTCACTTCAGTAAATGGACAGGGACAAGGTAGAGAACAGAACAAGGAGGGGTGGGATATGAAGGAGGGACATATAATCAACCTCTCACAATATGTCCACTGTGGAGATGTCCTGCATAATTACACATGTATAGCCTGTATTGAATTGCTTGTCCTTCCAGTGGGGTTGGGTGACAAGGGAGGAACTGAGGGAATCTAGAATTTAAAACTCTACAATCAAATGTTAAGAAAAAATGTATACATATATATATATATATATTTTTGTGTATATATATATACATATATGTAATTATTATCATTAACTACATGCAACTGGGAATTAAGATATACAGGTACTGGGATAGGGAGACCCTCCCTGCCCTACCAGAAAGTTAGAGGAGTGTTGGGGGAGGACATAGAAGAGAGCAGATTGGAGGAGGGGCTTTACAGGGGGATCGCTGTTTTAGGGATGGGGGTGGGGGAAAGATGGGGAGAAAATTCACCTCCTGAAAAAGATCCCCAAAATAAAATTCCTAGGAATGTTATAGTCAGGTTCCATAGTCCCCAGATCAAAGAGAAAATATTACAAGCTGCCAAGAAGAAACAATTTGAATACTATGGAAACACAATTAGTATAACCCAGGATCTAGCAGCTTCTATATTAAGGGATTGAAGGGCCTGGAATATGATATTCAGAAAATCAATGGAGCTAGGATTAAAATCAAGAATCACCTATCCAGCAAAACTGAGTATAATGTTCCAGGGAAAATATGGTTATTCAATGAGGTGGAGGACTTTCAAGCATTTTTGCTGAAAAAAAAATCTGAAAAGAAAACTTGACACTCAAATACAAGAAGCATGAGAAGTTAAACACAGAAAAGAAATCATAAGGAACTTATCAAAGTTGAACTATTTACATGCCAACATGGAAAAATAAGAATTTTAACTCATGTAACTTTTCTCAGTGTGAGGATAGGTGAATGGAATATGCATGTATATACATATATATATATATATGTGTGTGTGTGTGTGTGTGTGTGTGTCTGTGTCTGTGTCTGTGTCTGTGTGTGTCTGTGTGTGTATGTATGTTTACATATACATATGTCTATATAGGAGGGATATATACACACATATACACATATATGCATACAAATGCATATCTATGCATGAATACATATGTGTTCATAGAGGGCACAGGATCAATTGAATGGGAAGGGATGATACTTTAAAAGGTGAAATTCTGAGGTCAGAGAGGAATAGAATGAGAAGAGACAGGGAGAGACAGAATAGGGTTAATCATCTCATATAGAAGAGCCAAGGGGTAACTGTTACAATGGAGGGGAAGAAGGCAAAAGGGAAAGGGTCAACCTTGCTCTCATTGAATTTGGCTTAGGGAAGGAATGACATAAACTCTAAACTGGGTATCTTGCCACACAGGAGAGTAGGGAGGATGAGAATGAGAGGTGGGATGATGGAGGAGAGAGCAGAGTGAGTGGGAGGGTTGCTGGAAGTACACACTTCTGTAAAGGGACAGGGACAGGGTAGAGAATAGAACAAGCAGGGTAAAGATAGGAAGGAGGGACATATAAGCAGTCTCTCACAATATGCCCACTGTGGAGATGTTCTGCATAATTGCACATGTACAACCTGTATTTAATTGCTTGTCTTTCCAGTGAAGGTGAGTGATGAGGGAGGAAGGGAAAGAATTTAGAATTTAAAGTTGTATAATCAGATGTTAAATATATATGTATATATATGTGTATATATATATATATATATATATATATATATATATATATAATTAACTACACACGACTGGGAATTAAGATATACAGGTACTAGGGTAGGGAGATCAATCTTGCCCTATCAGAGAATCATACTATCTGCGTGGTGGGGGAGAATGTGGGAGAGAGCATATTGGGGGAGGTGTTATTCAGTGGAATCGGGCTGTCTTGGAGTGCTGAGGGGGGGAAAGATGGGGAGAAAATTTGTAACTCAAAATCTCGCGGAAATGAATGATGTAAACTAAAAAATAAATAATTTTTAAATTTTTAAAAATCCAAAGTATTATTGTTAGATCATATATGGAATAGTGTGTTCATTTTGGGGAATTAGCTTTTAGAAAGGATATTGATCAAATGGAGAGTATCTAAAGTGGTGAGGGAGGCATTAAGGATGCTGAAAGACCTCAATTCAATATCACATGAAGTCTAGTAGAAAGAATTAGACGTATTTAGCCTGGAGAAGAAGAAACACAAAAGGTACATGACAGCTGTGTTCAGTTATTTGAAGGACTTCTATGTGGAAGAAGAATTATGTTTGTTCTGTTTCATTCCAGAGGGCAGAACTAGAAGCAACAAGCAGAAGTTTTATAGATGAACTTATAAGTTTTATGTCAGGAAAGACTTCCTAAAAAATTTTGGATTAGAGATGCTTTTACTTTAAGAAAAAGGGAACAGCCAATATAAATATAAAGAAGCCAATATAAATATAATAATCACATAACAATATGTAATCATAATAAATATATAAATGGAAAATTTATAAAATGATGTCAAATGAAGTAAAAGAAACCAGAAAATAATACGTACAATATCTACAGCAATACAAATGTAAAGTACAAAAAGAACAAAAGGAAAGAAACAAATAGAAAGAGTAAAAAAAGTTATCTAAACTCATCTACATAGTTATAAGGACAAACTTGGGACTGAATAAGCATTATACATCATATGTCCCCAAGCTGTGGACTTTCTGGACCACTATATCTAATGTCATATTTGTGTGATGTGTTATTTAATTTTATTGACTTCACATATATATGAGGATTCTTTGGGTGGGAAAGGGGAAGGATATATTGAGAAAAAAAAAGTGATTAATTTTTTAAATATAGTTGACTAAAAGAAAAATGGTATGCTTTGAGAGGTGGTGGGTTCTTCTTCCTTGGAGGCCTTTGAGCAGAAGCTAGATGGCACTCTTTCTGCCATTTATAGTGTGGGTGGGTACGGATGGGACTAAATGACTTCTGAGGCCTCCTTTTAACTTTCATATTCTGTGATTCTGCTATCTATCTTTTCTACAACTCACCTTCCTTATCTATAAAATTAATGGTTTGGAATAAATACTCTTTAAGATGCCTTCTAGCTCTTATCCCATGAAAATCTCCTTGGACTCAACCTAAGTAGTTAAGTTTCATGGGAATAAAATAAAGTTATATTATGGGGTAAGAGGAGGAGAATCTCCAAACACTATCACAAGTGGAGCCTCTGTTTCATAAAGTCCTGCAAAGGTAGTTCAATGGACATAGAACTAAATGCAGAGTTAGAAGATTTGAATTTAAATCTTATCTTTGCTTCTCACTACTTATGTGAATTTGTGTAGGTCTCTAAACCTCTCTGGGTGTTGATGACCTTATGTGAATGAAAAATGATAGCACTGGAACTTTGAGAGACTTAAGAAATCTGGTCAATACAATGACTGAGCATGATTTCAGAGCATCAGTGATGAAGAATGCTACCTTTACTTAAGAGAAAATTGATGGATTCAATGTACAGAATGAAATATACATTTTTGGAGATGAACAATGTGGACATTTGTTTTGCTTGTCCATACATATTTGTAACAAGGTTTTTTTGTTTTCAGTTTTAGGTTTTTATTTCTGTTTCTCAATTGGGTATGGGAATACCCATAACTAATTAGTAAAAAAAATAATTTAAAAATAATAAAATGAAGTTTAGCACTTTTGAAATATAGTCATACATATGTTTTAATGTGTTGAATTAATTGATTTCTGAGGTCTCTTCTAACTTTAATTCTTTGTCTTAAGAATATGGGAAATACATTTCTATGTGCTTGTTTGTTCTAGTACTTTGAAAATCTGTATTACCATTGGTGTTGGCATTCTTATAGAATATAATGAACAGTCATATGCGTGACCTGAATTTTGATCGACCTATGTCATAACCAAACTGCAGCATATAGGGCCCACATTTCAGAATGTTATATGTAAGTCATATTTCAATACCTCATCATGCAATGAAGATGGATCCAGGTTGTTGAAAGCTATGACAATTGACAAAGTCTTTCCATTCCAGCAGAATGGAAAGACTTTGAGTTTAGCCCCACTGAAAAAGTATATTACTGTTATCTAAGGCTGGTTGCATAGTGGAAAGGTTCATCACTTGTGTGGTCACCAGATAATCAATGCGTTAGCTATAGAAATTTTAAGGAGATTAACTACTCAGGAATGCAACTTTTGCCAGTGGAGGTGTGTGTGTGTGTGTGTGTGTGTGTGTATGTGTGTGTGTGTGTGTGTGTGTGTGTATAAATTGCCCCATGCACACATTCCTTCACTAGCACTGGCATATTCAACTGCCATAATTTTCAACAACCCACAGCCATCTCCACTGCATAATGAGGCATTCAAATGAATAACATTCTAAGATATGGGCCCTAAATGCTGCAGTTTGGTAATGATGTTGGTTGGCCCAAATCCTGGCCAGACAGATGATTGTCCATTATATATGATGGCACCTGCGTAAACTGATGTATCTAATTTTTACTCCTCTATTATCCAATTGGTCTAAATCATATTCTTCAATCAATATGCTCAACTTTGCACAGGAGCTGTGAACTTTCTATGTTGCTTATCATTTATCCTGCAAAGGTGATGGATAGTTTTGAAGATCTCATGAGTCAACCAAAATTATCTATTGGAATTCCCCACTATGAGTAATACCTGGTTATAGATAGTGTCAGACTGTGACAGAAGATGACTAACTGGCTGAATTTGGTTTCTTTTGTCTGCAGGGGCATGAATGTTCTGTTCCTAAATGGGCTGCCTCATTTGTGGTGTCTTCACTCACGTGCTCTCTCAACCTAGAAATTGTCACTGGATGGTTTATCAAACATCTCAGTTATCAGCAACCCCCTTCACTCACCATTCTCTAGCTTCATTTTAACAGACAGACATTTCTGGTGCCTGAACCACAAAACTGAATTCAGGAAATATTCAACTATCATGTAATCAAATAACTACTTTCCATATTATAAAGATAATGATTTAGGTTGTTTTTTTATTCCATTAAAACAAGGTACCTCCAAAAATTTCAAAGAAGAAATTCTTTTAAATTTTTTTCTTTTCTTTTCTTTTTGCTTTTTGGAGGGGGAAGGAAGAGCAATTGGGGAAAAGAAGAAATTCTAAGGGAAATTTTGTAAGATATTCAGAAATATCAACTGTACCTTTTGAAAAAGATATGCTTTTTTATTTTTATATTTTTGACAGTCTTCTAGGAATTGGGGGAAGGTATCCATCTGCTGCCTTTCCCCAGGATCATGTCTAATCATTCCCAAAGGTATATTTATATTATTGAAAAAAAAACTATCAACATTCTAAGTATAAGCTCTTCAGAGTTTTAAAAGGAAGTCTTCAAGGATAGATGACCTGGCAAACTCCAAACTTGTTGGTCAGCAATTCTCAAAAGAAAGATGTAGGTACTATTGACTCAGAATGTTAACTTATTAGACATTGGTCCATCTTGGAAAGAACTAAACTAGGACTATTTTGACCAGGGATAGGACACAGTCTAATACTCGTCAGTCAAGCAGTCCATAAAAAATTCTTAAGTACCGACTATATTCTAGGTAATGTGGAAGGTGATGATGGTATAACACTATTTCATTTTATCCCAGAATTCTGGAAAATGTATTTGAGAAAGTAGAAAAGTGTATTTCTGGGGTGGCTAGGTGGTGCAGTGAGTAGAGCACCAGCCTTGAAGTCAGGAGGACCTGAGTTCAAATCCAGACTCAGACACTTGATACATTTACTAGCTGTGTGACTTTGGGCAAGTCACTTAACCTCAATTGCCCTCCAAACAGCTGAGAAAGAAAGAAAAAGACAGAAAGAAAGACAGAAAGAAAGAAAGACAGAAAGAAA